>VXBB01015515.1:250552-265449 GCA_013399915.1 Illadopsis cleaveri
GGCATGTGGGACATGTGAGCAGAAAAAGCCCTTTCTCTTATGTAGCAGCTGTCCTTGTTTTAGAAGTGTTGCTTCATTCATTTGCAGACTGTTTGGCTGAAGGCCTTTGCTGTAAGGTGAATGCTGAAGGATTACAGAGTTAGCTCTTCCTCATTTGGAAAACTCTGACTTTTTTTTCTTTTTTTTTTTTTTTTTATTTTTTTTTTTTGAGCCTTGGACCCCTAAAGCATTTTAAAAACAATGCAGGGAAGTGTCATCCAGTAAATATATTTGCACTGGATCTGTTTTACCAGACATATTTCTGATGGAGTTTTAAATAAACACAAGGATGTTTGGAAATATCTTGTGTATGTAAATATGTAAAATATGCAAAACAAAGCTGACAGCTGTGGAGTGTACTCATTGCTCACGTGAGGAGGCTTTGTGTAATTTTTTTTCCATCATCCTGTCTTTTTTTAAGCATCTGCGTCTGCTCCAAGATAATCTGTGATTCCCACTGGACAGAGAGGGAGGAGGCTGGACGGGCCGGAGCGATTTCCCTGGAATTCTGTGAAGAACCTCCTGGTGAACGGTGGAGCTGCTTTCCATGGGGCACCTGAGTGCAGCACACAGGAATCCCCTCTCACTGGAGGTGGGGCAGTGCTGGATCTGGTTGGACTTGGCCCTTCAGGAGGGGCAGTGGCAGAGCAGAGCCATCCTGGGGCAGCACCGCGTGACAGCAGCATTAGTCACCAGCGCACGGAGCTCAATTTCCTGAGCTGACACTGTTGCTTAGGAGAGGACAACAGTTCTGCAACCTCAATTCAGCCTTTATTTAGCCAGGTAGAGTTGGAGCCTACATCCCCATGTCAGGCTTAGGAAGCACTGCCCTGAGAAGGAAAAAATAAAATCACTGAAACTCTTAACATAATTTTTAAATTGAGCATTGTGCTGCTTTTTAGACGCCCTTCCAGAGGGTAATTCATCCTCTATGCATAGTAACTGTACCAGTTCCAAGTTCTACAGGATATTTGGTGTGACTTAGCCACCTGTTGTTTTTACTGATTTTTTTCCCCCACCTCTTTCCTTGCTGTTGTTTTCCAGTCCCACTGCTTTAAGGGCAGTGTTCCAAACTCCTGGCTGTCTGGCAGTGTGAATGTCCAGGCCCATGGGGCAGCAGCTCTGTGTCACACTTCTGTGTGCACACTGAGTTTCTCCTGTCCATCAGCTGGGACACTTGGATGTGCAAATGTCCAAAGGGGCAGGACAAGTGCAAACTCCTTCTGTTTGCTTGGTGGTTTCAGTCACAACAAATGGAAGTGCTTGGCAGGAACAGCAGCCTGGGTGAAGGACAAAGTGGAAGCACAGCAGCTGAGGAGATTCTTCTGGCTCCTGCAGGAAAAGTCTTTTTTACTCTGTCCAGGGAAAGAGGTGAAGTGCATCAGATTTGCTGCTTCCCATTCTCCTTGTTCCCAGGCACTCGGCTTTGCCTTGCTGTCACTGACATTTCTCTGTGAGCATCCTTGAGGAGATCTTCAGGAGATCTGGTACTGAACCTCCTCGTCACCTGTCCTGTGTTGTAATGTCACTTTACCTGTGTCCCCATCACTGTGGGGATGGACACTGGCAATCTGTAGCAATTTGCAATTCTGTATTGCTACATTCTCCTAGTTTACAGTGTTTACAAGTGAACTCTTGTTTCCTCAGCTCTTACCCCACATAGAATCTTCCAGTGACTGCATATATTCCACCACCAGTTACACCTGGAAATGACCAGAAGTTCCTACCAGTCTGGATGATGCAGTAGAGTCTTTGAAATCACTGTTAAAGCCCATGGCTCAAAAAAATGTTATTGCTTTGTGGCTCATATGTGGCTAGGTTTTCTGTTCTCATCTGTGATGAAGATGTTGCTTTCTGCATGTCAGTAGACACCAAAAGACCAGAATACCCTACTTGTGCCAGATTTGGATAAGCCAAACAAAGAGGCAGAAGCAGAAGCACTCAAGAGTGGGACACTGAACTTCTTTCTTTCCTCTTCCATCCAATGCCATCTCCTTGTGTTGTGGTGAGACCAGCACAAGAAGACATGGCATTTCATTCTTCACCCCCAGATCCCTGAGCAGGAAGGTTTCTTTTTTCGTAGGTTTGTATCTATGATACTTTGCAGCATTTGCTGGTCCTGTCAAACAGGCTCTGGAACCAGTTGGACAGTGCCTGACCAGCAAAACCTTGATGTTCTTCATGAACAAACTCATCATTCACAGTGAGAACTTGAAAAAGAGAGTTTGTGGTACAGGGAATTGATAAAAAACTGCGAATCATATCAATTTTTTTATTTGGATTTGAAACATGGAGAAACTTGACATTGAAACTGAGTGGGTTCCCCAAGCTTCAGATCTGTGCCTTCAGAAATTCCTTCCTAATATTTTGGGCTGTGGTTCTTAGCAAAGGTTCTCGCTAGTGAAGGAGAAGATGCAGCTGTTATCCATGACAGATTATTTTTCACGTTGCTGTTTGCTAGTTTGTAGAGGTCTGAGGGGAAGTATAGAGAACCCAGATCAACTGAGAAAACCTTCAGTTCTCCTGTGCACAGTTTAATTCACCATTACAAAGACTCATGCAAATCTTAGACCTGAGATTTCCTATTTTCTTTATATGAAATCAGTAATCATTGTAATTTCATTTCAGCTGGAATATTATTTTTCCTTTTTTTTTTTTCTTTGCTGTTTGATGGGTCAGATTTAAACCATCTGCAGGCAGATGGAAAGGAAAAGTGGAATTATTGTTTTCACCAAAAAATTTTGCAGCTGTCAGGGTGTGTTTGACAGAAGCCTGATGGCTGAAAACAAAGACAGGACACGTTGTCCCAGCTGGATATCAGAGAGCGTAAGGACTCTTCATGGCCAACTCTTACTTGGAGAACTTGGGGCTAAATGAGGTAAACAAGGTCATTATTTAGCCATACTCAAGGGCTTTTCAGAGAGGATTATTCACTGAATTATGTGCTGCTCTTGCTGGGCCTCAGTGAGGCTCTGCTGGTTTTGGCACCAAGAGGGGG
The DNA here is from genome assembly GCA_013399915.1 of Illadopsis cleaveri. Classification (NCBI taxonomy): domain Eukaryota; kingdom Metazoa; phylum Chordata; class Aves; order Passeriformes; family Timaliidae; genus Illadopsis; species Illadopsis cleaveri. The sequence continues at coordinate 253,590 of VXBB01015515.1, forward strand.
TGGCTCTCCAAGTGACAGTCACGATGTGTCACAATATTGACAGAGCTTTGTGACTGTCACACCACATGGCAGGGGCTGCAGCCATTGCTCCCAGTACCTGTCAGGATATATGGCTTTGATAATCTGGGCTAATTTATGGCCCCATCATTAACAACTGATGAAAAAGGGCTGGAAGTGGAGCTTCTTAGGAGGGACAGCAGGAGCTGCGACTCAAACCCTCCCAGCAGGGATGAGGTTGTTGCTTCATGTCCAACACCAGTGGCTCCCTGGAGATACCAGCACTACTACTGCTTTCTAAAGCAGTCCTTCCCACAAGGATTCAGTCTGGGAGCGCTGGATCCACCACTGGGATCTCGCACATCTTGCTGCTGGTGCTTTCACTGTTCTCTTCGTAAGAGTGGCCATTCCTTCTGCTTACACCAAGCTGGGTGTCTTCAGGAACCATAAATGAGTTTCCAAAGTGGTGTAAAACTCAAATCTTCTTACACACGTGTCAGTGTATTTGCATGGAGAGTGCAATTCTCCATTGTCAATGTGAAGTTTGTGACTGCTAGGCCTTCCTGACTGCTAGGCCTCTGCTGAACCATAAGTGAGTTTCCAAAGTGGTCTAAAACTCAAATCTTCTTACACACACATCAGTGTATTTGCACAGGGAGTGCAATTCTTTGTTGTCAATGTGAAGTTTGTGACTGCTAGGCCTTCCTGATACCTGGTTTTTTTTCCATTTAATGGGAGATTTCAGCTGGGGTGGTGCACGTTGGTTTGTTGTTTGGGGTCTTTCAATATTAACATCAGCAACATGGGCTAAGACAGTTAACAATACAGCTTTTGTCCTTTTCATCATGAGTTTTGAGAGTGCTAATACTATGGAGTCATTGGGAGGTGTGTTTTTCTGCCCTGTATCATTTCCATCTCCTATGGCACTTGATGTTGGTGTTTGTCCACATGGTATTTTTTTCCCCCAAATAATTTGACTGTGTATATCTGTAGACAGAATGTTCTGGAACTAAGCTAAACCTAAGAGAATAAGACATTTGTGAACTGTGAGCTATTATCTATCATTAAGCCATCTGAACCCTTGCAGTGCACAAGAATTGAGTTGCACTCTTGTTATTCTGTGGTTACTGGACGTGTCGTACAACAGCCCAAATTGAAAACAATTTTAGAAATGGCTCATCAGATATTTGTCCTCCAAAATAGCTCAGAAGACCCAGCTTTACATCCATCTTTGGATCAAGGTAAAATGGGACTATGCTGCTGCAGTTGTCATAATTTAGCTACTATGGGAGAAAGGGAAAGGCCTGGAGATGTTTCAGTTGTTTTGGGTTTTTTTCCCCTCACTCATTTTGGGGGCCAGGATCCTAACCTCAACAAGAAACCCAAGAAATGAGAGATGTATAGGCAATATTATCACAGGGAGCCTAGGAAGGGTAGAACATAAAGAATAGAAGCCAAATCCAGCTCATGTCACTCTCATTAATGTGGGAAGTACGCTCCTGTTGGAAAGAGCAAAAAGATTTAGATTTAAATGCATCAAAACTCGCTCCCAACAAGGGGTTATTTCCTCGTGTGCCTTTCACAGCCTTAGCAGGATTGTGTCAGGGGTGTGTTGTGCTCCCTGCTCTGCACTTTGCACAGTTCTTTGCACCTGCACCAAATGAGTGTCAAATGCCCCCCCCAGCGCTGGTGATGCTCATTCACACTCACTTAACGCTGAGGTTGAGAAGCCTGGAAGTGGCCAAAAAAATCTGGAAGTGGCAGAAAACCATCCCCAGCACCCTGCTGGCTCCTCGGGACAGGTGTGCCATTGCTGGGGGTCACATCCCTGTGGCCTCCCACAATGAGCAGTGTGAGCGAGGTGAGGGAGCTGCATCCAGGACATCTGCTTTCTACACTGCTTTCTTTCAAGATCTTGGTGAAAAAAAAAAAATAAATAAAGCAAATATTCACTTTTACCTTTATTCCTTTGCTGCCCAGAGCTATCTTTGTAAATTATAAATTTTTAAAAAAATGCTCTCAGTGAGGTGAGGCTGGCCTGGTCTCTCAGAGCCATACATTTTCATGTGGTTTTCTGCTGTCTGTAGGTTGAAGGGATTAATTCCCATATGGGAAGCAGCAAGTGCCTCACTGTGATCTCTGAGCAGAGGCACCTGTAGCATTCCCTGTCCCTCCCTGGGAGGAGCCCCACAGGCTCCAGGAAGGAGAGAACCTGAAATAAATCTCAGAAAAAAAGTGGCTTAGGAGAGAGCAACTTACTGAGCTCTGAAATGATATGTGGGGCATTTTTAAGGAGAGAAAAATGTGAGACCGTCCAAAAGCAAATGGTAGAGAATGTGTTGTGGGATCCAAAGGCAATTTGTGTCTGCTGCAAACAGTGCTCAGCCTCTGAAAAAGACACAACCCCTGCAAAGGGCCAGGAGCTGTACAGGAGTGCAGCTCTGTCAGTGCTGCTCTTCAGCCATGTGTTTGTCTCCATATTCCTGTCATGGCTCCTAAAAGTTCAAATGGGTACAAGAAAGCAGTTTTCAGATTGTGTTTTTTCCCCTCAGCTGATAAACTGACTCACTGAGGGGGAGCTGTCTATGAAAACTTCCCAGAAGTTCAGCAAAACAAGTCCTCTCCTTTCTGTTTTATTATGGAAGTGCTTTAATACCAAAAAATTATCAAATTAAAAAAAAAAAAGAAAAAGAAAAAGCAATACCACCCTTGATTCTGGCTGTTTTCTGCACATCAGAGCCCTGTAACAGGTGTTGCCTTTCTCAGTACACAGCTGAATACAGACAGACTTATCAGCACCCTGATATAATGGCTGGAGGGAGGAAAGAGTGGTTGGGAAACACAGGGTGATGGATGTTGCTCTGGTTTTGTAGGGGCTGGCTCACTGAATGAGCATTATTCAAGGAGAGTTCCATTCCAGGATAGAAATGAGCATTGTACTTTGTGATCAGTGTGTTATAATGTAAGGAAAAGCTTAATTTTTAAATTAAAAGTCAGAGTAATTACATAGAAATATACAGCTGAGCTGACTGTTGACCAAGTTGAAGAAAGTGATTTTGAGATACTTCACCTGAAAAAAGATTACAAAGATATTTCACCTGCTCCTGAAAAAAGATTACAACTCAGGTAAGTTTGCATCTATTTTTCACCAGTAAAATGGCTTGCTTTGTTTTCTGTGAGGTCTTGTCAGGAGCACTGAAATCAGATAAAGCTGATAAGTGGGTCTTGTATTTTCTGTGATTCTGTGGCTGAAGTTGATGATGCTACTTGGCTTTGCAGTAACTCACCTGCTCATTTAGTAAAACTTTCAAAAGTGACCTGAGATTGTTAAGTGGGAGGAAGCTTAGGGGAATAGCATGATGTGTTTCCTGTGTTTTGTTGCACTTGTGTATTTAGTTTTTTACTGAGGGAATCATGCAGTCTTCTGGATTACAGGTTCTCCCCACCCACTTTTTTTTTTTTTTTTTTTAAATTTGTTTCCTCTGGGCAATTGTTTAGAGAAGATTGCATTTGATTTGAACTCTTGTAGGGATGTAGTCTTTTATTTTGGTGGATGCACAATAAGTAGATCTGCTTCTTGGAATGAGACAGCACAAAATCTCCTGCTGCCAGAGTCCTTGAGTAAAATTATAGCTCAGCTGAAGGTAAACATCATTTTGATATCAATTTTGATCTGCTTTCTCGAACTACTCCTATGTAGTTGTGAGATGCATGTGGACATTCTGTCCACCCCTTCAGAAAACACTACACAAAGCTTAAGGCTTTAAGCTCGTTATGAAGATAAGTATCTTCTTTTTTTTTTTTTTTCCTCTGGACAACATGTACCAGTTGCTTGACTATGTATTTAGACTATTAATAGAGACTGCACAGGCAAAAGGAAGTTTAAATGTGTCAGTGGACAATATTATTAATTAGTTCTCACAACGTAGCGGTACATTTCGGGCTGTGCCATGAGCAGATTCTCACTCTGTGTTAACTGCAGCGTGTAAAAGCAGCTCTTTGCACTGGGAAAACGGGCTGTGAGTGCAGCAGGGAGAACAGGGAGGTCCCCCTGCTGTCAGGAGGCAGGTGAGCACAGGCAGGGATGGTGTGGTGAAATCAGCACATCGCGGTGCCCCGTGAAACTGGTTCCTTGCTGACAGGCAAAGATGGATAACGTTAATTACCAAGGCGGGAGGTGTAAATAAAATGAGCAGATTGAAATCCTGGGCAAGGGATTATTTAGAATTTACCTCTGTCGATTTTTGCGTGGATGGTTATAATTGTAACCACTAGGCACAGCCTGTGCAACAGCTTGGCTGTTACCATTTACAAGCAATTATTAATAACACTGTTAAATTACAAGCTGATTTCCTCCAAGGCAGCTTATGCTTGAAGCTTCTGTGATTTAAATGTGAAACGACCCCATTATTCCTTTACTTGATTGATACTAACTGAGAGTAATTAGCATACAAAAGTTAAATCCACATTAATTAGAAAACCCTTGCTGCCACCTCTGTAATTATTATTGAAGGCAATAGCATTTTTGCTGGCACCCAACCTAACATGAAAATGAGCTGTATAACCACAGTGAAAGGAAATGGCTTTGGACTGAATATACCTATAGAGGTTTTGTCTTCATTTTTAAAAGATTTAGTGATTTAAATCTACTCTTGAAAGCTATGTACAGGCTTTCATATTTACCAACTACTTTGAGGACACCTGTATATGTATTTAGCTTTTGTGGTGCACTATTACAGCAGGCTACTTTTCTGTCCTAGGCAGAGGGACTAAGATTAAGCTAATTGTCCTGAGTGACACAAACAAAGTTTCATTCACAGCAGGGTAAACCTCTCCAGCTGTTTATGAACTGGATATGAGCAGCTGATCTCATCAAAAGAATTCAAGCTGGGAAACAAGGCAGGGGAAAGCTGTTGGTGAAATGGATAATGATGTAACTTACCACGAAACTGGCCATTCAGTAAAGCTGTGTCCCTTACCTGTGTCTGCTTTTACAGCTCTCTTTGGTTTGCTCTGAGATTTATTTTTTTTTTAACATGATCCTTTTAACACTGCAGAATAGATCTGTGCTATTATAACCAACTCGTTGTGCTGGTGGAGGTGCACAGCACGGTCTCAGATGTGGCCTTAAAAATGAAATTTTTCATGTTGGTCAAAAACTGTGTGTGTGTGTGTGCAGGAAGGGGAATGCAACAGGGGAAAGGATGAAAGTAGTGTGGCTGTTGAAGTGAGAAGAAAGCTGGCTGTGTAGGATAGATTCCCTGAGCTAGAGCTGAAACACAGGAAAGGTGGTGTTGGGAGCAGCCTGTGCACTGCTCTGCTGCTGGGGAGGGCTGCAGGAAGGGACAGCTCAGCCCCGTGCTGCCATCGGTGCCACCATCCTGGGGTGCATCACCATGTCCCCTTGCAAGTGTTCTTTGGGATGTCAGCCTTTCCTGGAAAAGGTTTGGCACAATGTGTCCCAACCCTCCCCACAGTGCCATTGCTGTCAGTGTTGTTGTTCGTCCCTTCTTGGGATTTTATTTTTTGTTCTGGAAAGATCCTATTTGAACCTCTTCTGACTGGCTGCAGCACTATTAGAGAAGGCCAGCAGATCAGATTCCCCTCTGACATGTTTTCTGTGTCGACGTTGTTTGGGTTTTCAAAATTTTTCCTTGTAGCTCCACCTGTGTGAAACAAGTAGAAACCATGATTTAACTAGTTGCATGGAAATCTCTGGTGCATCAGTCCATCTCCGGGAGGTTCAGTGGAAATTTACTGTCCAACATGTTTGAAAAGAGGAAAAAATACCTTTTGCCTGACTGTCTCTTTTAGAGCCTTGCATTTTGTTCATGTTGCACAGTAGCCTCTTACACCAGGGCTGGGTTTGAAGCTCAGAAAAGGTTCTAAGCCATTGGGATGGTGCATTGCTCCAGGTTAATCCTTGTTAGGAGACAAGCACGGCTAAACTGATGTGCCTGGCTGGGTGGGTGTGACAGGATGGCACACAGCACATCCCTGGGGGCAGCCAGGCACGGACAACTGGCAAGTGGTTAAGCTGCAGGCTCTGAGTGGAAATGGGGCTTCCCAAGTGGCTTTCTGCAAGTTTGCCTCGTTGCTGTTGAGAGTTTCTCTTTCTGTTTACACTTTTAGATTAAAATTCTATGTGTTGTGAATATCAACTCCAGAAGCCAGCCCAGTACAGCTTCCTTTGCCATCAAGGCCTTGATAAGACCAAGGTGTCTTTTGATAAAGGAAAGGGCTTTACTCCTCTGCCCCACAAATCTTTTTTTTGTGAATCACTGTCACAGCGCTGCATGGGAGCAGGAAAAAAGCTGCAGAGTGTGGGAGGACACAATATTAGTTTTTGAGAGCAATTTCAGTCTGTTCAGTGAAACTGTTAATGGAAAAGCTACATTAATTTATTAACTGCTTTCACAAGCTGGACTTCCAAAACCACATAGACTTGAACCTCACAGGAGAAACTGGAAAGAATGTTGCAGTGCAGGAACGCATCTTGATAAGCTCTGAGATTCTTGCAGGGCTTTCTGAATGCCTGATGCAATATTTCAAATAAGAGGAAATACTTATTAGAGCAGTTTCAAGGGGGTATTCTCCAAATGCTTATTATGTGCAATGGTAAGGAAATAGCGAGTAATTAAAAATTAATACTGTTTTAAGCTTCTGTGACTTCTCTCAGGAAATGTCTTCCACTGCCATAATTGGAGATATAAACACAAAAAAATTTTGGTGACCAAAGGTGTACCATGGAGAGAAATGGAGCAATTGAACATTTGTTCCATGCTAATAACTGATGGGCCAATGAGACAATCTAGCTGATGGAACTTTTACAGCATATTCTAAATCGTAGCAGGTATTCAAGATGACATTCTCATCTCCTGTACACATTCTCTCTTTTAATACAGATATTGAAAGCACTGAAAACCACTCTGTACACCTGCAAGAGGCTATTACTTTTGATTTTCATTGCAAGCCATGCAAAGATGTGTGGGCTTTATCATATGCAGACAAAATGGAGTAGGAAGTTCAGTGGAAAATGGGAGCCTTAAAGAACTGAAGAAAATGTTAGTAGAAAAGCCTTATTGAAAGGTCAGTTTGGTTGCTCCCTATTCATTTTTTTTCACGTGTATTTAAGTATAAACTGTTAAGTGTATTTTTCTTCTACAAATTCACAGCTTTTCAGCCTATCATCTAAACTTGGGGCAACTTTACAGCTTGTATAAGTGATTGTATTTAAGCACAAATTGTATTTAGGCACAAGTCTTTGGCTGAATCAACATCTTTGCTCTAAAGTAAAGTAGGATTAAGCCACTGAACAAGCAACCAACCCCCCCAACCAAAAAAAAGAGGAGCCTCTCCCATCAAGAGCTGTGTTTGTAAATGCTAAATTAAAAGGAGTCTTTTGGTTATGAGGCCAAAATTACTTGTGTGCCATGTGTGTTGATAGATAAGTGGTTCTTGCTAGAACCATCTCACTTTGAGAGGACAGACAATACCAGCAAAACCCTTCCTCCAGCTGAGGCTCTCATTGTGCAGCTGTCATTGAGCAGAGCTCCTGGGTACAAGCAACATCACTGCAGGGATTTCAAAATAAAAAAATGCCTGTTCAATCTTGGCTTTCTTTGAACTTCCTAGGCAAGTCTCGTCCGTGGAAAAACATTCTGTGCAATTTCAAAACAGAAAATTGAATTGCCAAGTATTATGGAATAGACTTCAGACAAGCACCAAACCCAAGATCTGAAAACATTTGAAAAGCTTTATTTACCTTCACTTAAATGAGTTTTGAATTCACATACTATTGAGCTCGTACATTGGAAATGTAATTTTATTTTAAAATGTCAACAGCAGAGTGGTGGAAAGGACAAGATATGGAAGTTACAGAGCAGCAGTAAAAGAAATGCAGCAGAGGCAAAAATCGCTTTTCATTACAAAGAAAATAATTTAGACCAAATCCAGCTGCACAGGAGTGAGAGAAAAGATACCCATTAACCTCTGTGCAGCTGGAATAAACCTTGCACTGGGATAACTGGCTTCCTTAGTGGACCATATTCTACACCTCATTCTGTGTGTGAAGCTTTTTCATGCTGCCTTAAATAACATTGGTAGTGCTCAGCATTATTGTATATGTTATATAGTCCCTATATATGGGATTTTTTCCTTAAGCATGAGAGGTGTCACTGGGTCTGACAGAAAAGAAATCTTCACTGGTGGTTAGAGGTTGGATAAGTGCATTTAAAGCTGTTCTCTGAATGCTGTGGGACATGGGTCATTTTGTTCAAATTTACACAGAACCACCGACTAGATACCTTCAGACTGACTGTAAACCTCTGGAAATAAGAATATTCTTCATTCATCATCAGGAACTCACTTTTAGGTCCACGACAGGTTTTGCATTTTTATAGAAACCAGGGGATATAATTGAAAAAACAGAAGAGAAGTGCTGGCTGACAAAGAGATCTTTAATTTTGTTTATATATCATGAATGTGACCTAAATAAAGTTGCTGTAGCTAGAGGAGGTTAGATTTATTGTAGGGGGGGGAAAAGTACTTTTATAACAAAAATAGGCCTATATCCCATTGCTGAGCAGTCATTAGTTTTTATAAGTTCCTTCCTTTTTTCCAGGTTCTAATTGGTGGCCTGTTGGGAGCCCTGAGTGCAGAGCTGTCAAAGCAACCCCCTTTTTTAACTTTGTTTTTTTGTCACATTCCACTATAATTAGAGCGAAGATTATAGTAACAAACACAGTACCAGCTGTTTGGAGCTTAATACTATTTAAGTATTACCATGTCTTTATTTTAAAGGTACCAAAACATATGGAAATCATAAAACATTTCTCTCTCTTTTTCTCTGTTAAACTGAAGTTTTGTATTCAGATGCTAAGCCTGTGTTTGAAGAAAGGGAGGGGGGGAAAGGAGAGAATATTTCTGAAATACCCTGTAATAACTCCAACTCATCTGTACCATTCATGCAACTCCAGTTCCCCTTTCTATTCCATCTCTGTCCTGACATTATTTCTCTGGACACAGAAGAGTGACAATAATGCAGAAGCAGGTTGGTGCAGCTCTGACAGCTTCAGAAGCAATTAACGACAATGAAAGTAGCAATAAAACTAATAAAAATATTTTGAATGTTCCTTTCCTTGAAAAACTCCTTGAGACAGCAGATGTATAATTTCTAGGTGGGGCTGCATGTGTGCTTGGGCAGCTACTGGAACTAATTTCTCTCCCAGGATTCAAATTTTCTATAGTAAGGAGTTGTTTTCAGACAGATACTTATTTTTCCTCACTTCTCCTGTACGTTTTAGAAGAAAGCTCCTATAAAGAAAAGCAAGGGCCATACACCAGTAAGTAATTTAAAGATAGATAAAAAAACATATTACAGCCAAACTTGCCCCGTGCAATATTACTCAGAAATCTGCAGAGCTATTCCAGGGATTAAAGTAACCACAGAGCTTGCATTCTTAGTTACACAGAGCTAGATTTCTGCCAAAGTACTTTAAGACTTTGGCATCTTCTGCTTTTCATGTAACGGAGTATCGGGTCCTGCAGCTTTATCCCCTCCACTCAGAGCTCTGTTCAGCCAAATCCCTGGGCTTTGCTCTCTGTGGTGGTGATGGGAGGGAGGAATGTGTGGCAGGAGGCTGCAGGGATGAGCAGAGCCAGGGGGAAGGGCTGGTGTGATCCTGCAGGGTGGAATCAGGTCCTGTGCTGGTCACTGGGACACCGTGGAACAGCGGTGGAACTCACTGATCCCCCATCGATCCATTAATCCATTCCAGAATCCATTCCATTGATCCTTCTGAATTGTTTATAGGGTCAATGGAAGTCTCACAGACTTAATTTTACAATCAAGACATTATATCTGGGGTGTAAGACCTGTTCACTTCTCTTTCTTCCCAGTGAAGGTGTTTGTGTCTCTGGCAGTGGCAGATTCATCGGGTCAAACCCTCTCAATAGGAGATGCTGAAGGTCTGTGTTCACACTAGACAAGGTGTGATACTCCTTGAAACATTTCTTTATATCATATTCTTGCCCTGAAGCAGGTATCTAAATAGCCAGGAACTGAGGTAATATGTGCTGGTGTTTCTAAATATATTAGTGGAATTTAAAGTCAGATGTGGAATTTGGATTTAGTCAACCAACAGTGAAACTACCAACGACCATCAAATTTCTGTGATTTCTGAAGCTTATGGTGTACTCCCCTCCCAGTCATTTTCTGTTTATTTTATCACTACTAATTAAGCCTAGAGAATGGAATTGATCCATGAGCAGGTTATTGCACACTCAGAAACATTACACTGACTGCAACTTCCCCTTAATTCATCATTAGGAAGCACACTCCTGTGCCAAATTTGAGCACACTTCCTCATTGTATTACCCTGTTTGCCTTTAAAAACACCAAGGTGGTGTACATCTTTGCACTGCACTTTGTATGCACTGAGATGCACCACCCTCAGTGGTGGAACAAAGGGATGCACTCAGGCATGAGTCCCACTATTCCCATCTTCCACAACAATTCATTTTCTGCTGCACACAATGACCGTGGGTGATTTACTCTCTTTAAACACCATCTCTGTTCTCATACTCACCTTCCTGAGCCAGGAAAATGTCATTGCAAATTCAAATGTCATTAAATGAGCTCTGTTTTCATTTCTGTCAGAGTATTGGGAGGCTAAGTCTGGTTTCTTTTTAAATATGGACTGAAAAGAAGCATAAAAGCTGCTGCTCCAGTCAAATGCAGAACTTAGGCTGCTGGCTCTCAGAATTCAGATGGTATGATGAGGATTGCCCCTGTGAACTGTAATTAAGCCTGATTGTATCAGCAACTACTTTATAAACATTAGCTAGGTAGGTGAAAGGAAAGAGAAATTCCAGAAAGCAGGAAAATATTTTGCTTGTTTATCACGTCAGTGTTTTCAACAGAACATTATAAATGGATATTGGCTGTGAAAAACAAAGTTTTTCTTCTTTTCTTTTTTTTGTCTGTCCTCAGCCCTTTATTACTTAAAGTTTTGAAAATTAATCCTTTCCAAGAAGCTGATGATTTTTTTTTTTGATGTAGAGTCAGTAGACAACTGAGCTATTTCACACTTGGGGAGCCAAATTTTGTCTCCTACTGCACATGTTCCAGCATAAATTTGGGCCTCAGATGTTTCAACAAGAGTACTGCAGGCACAGGGTGTAGAAAATGACACTGGAGCTTGTGTAGGTACTCTAGGGCGATAATACTTTCCAGGAGGGGAAATCTTTTCACCTTCAGTGACTCGTTTTGGAGGAACAAATCTGTTTAAAACATCCAACAGACTTTGAGAACAGAAGATGTGGTTTGATTGCTCAGTGGAAGGCTGATGGGAACTTTAAAACAAAGGCAAACCAAGCCTCTGGCGTAAATCAGAGGGGCTTAAAAAGTGTCGGAGTTATTTTTGAGGGTCACCACTGTCCCAGTGACACTCCTTTGCTCTGGCCTGGCCCTCCCTTGCCCCCAGGGTGTGTCCTAAGCACCACTTCAGGATGAGAAATCCAGCTCTTGCTCCGCAGAGACAGAAATGAGGGGAGGCAGGGTGTGGCCAGAGCTGGGGCAGTGCAGGAATCTCCCAAAACAGGCGATTTTGAGAGATTATGTATTTATGGACAATAAATTTATAAATATATTTATTTTTATATGTGCATTCTTGGATTTAATTGTGAGCTGAATGGCTTTAACTTGTGGTTTGGCCCAAAGCAGCCTCTTTGGTGGTAGTGTAGAGACACCTTTCAGACAAATCCATCATTCAGCAATGGATGAATAGATGGATCCCAGAGTAAAACTTCATCTGGATAATAGTGCCTTTGCCAGCTTGGAGTTTTTCTCTTTTTTTAAATT
>VXBB01015517.1:0-14648 GCA_013399915.1 Illadopsis cleaveri
CGGCGATGCTGCCTCGCTCCGGCCGGGAGGAGCGGGGAGCCCGAGCCGCGCCCCGGGGCCGGCGGGAGCGGGGCTTCCCCTGCTCGGGGAACCGGCGCCGTCCCGGGCCGCAGACACGGGGAATTGGCTGAGGAAAAGCCCCGCGGAGCAAATTCCGCCCTCGGGGCCAGCTGAAATGGAGAATCTAGTGGCTGGTTCCTGAAAGCGGAGTCTGCCATGCCCAGACAGAAAGTCCTGCCTGCCCAGAGCGCGGCCACAGCGCCAACACCTCCTGGGTGTGCACCCCTGGGTGCCCGGGGCAGCCCCAGGTCCGGACGGGAGCCTTGACCCCTCTGGAACCTCCGGGAAACCTCTCCGGGGCAGCCCCACTGTGCCTCACCCTCCAACGCAGCTCGGGGGTAGCACAGCAGGGAAATAAGAGTTCAGTAATGCCTGCCAAGCCTTCTTAGAGTGCAGTAAAGATTCTACAAAGAGAAGTTTCATTATCGGCACAAGGTCCTCCTCACCCCCGGCACAGCTCACTTTGCTGCCACCCTCTCCGGTTCTGACGGAGGATTCGGTCAAAAGAAGAGTTCTGCATGCAAATCTGTTCGCTCTTCCTCGTGGGGAATATCCCCGGGGGTGAGGCCCTGCTCAGAATGAAAAATAAGAAGCAGAGGTGTTTCTCTAGGTGCTTCACTGGCTGTTAATTGCTGCTCTGACAGGAGCCACCAGCGGCAGGTTCCACTGGGTGTGTGGTGGCTGCTGAGGGATTTATTGTTGCACGGCAGAGTTTGCCTCGAGTCTGGCTCCTTCCCATGCTGGGTGTGCACAGACAGACACAACACACGCAACAGACACCTCAGTTCCACTTCCCTCCCCTCCTGCCCATCTCCAGCACATCTGTAGGTGCTGAGCTGATGTAGAGCTGTGGTTCAGAGTCACCAGGGCTGGCTATTAACTCAGAGCTCTGAGGAAAGGGTGATCCAGCCCCAGTGAGGCCTTGGCCTGAGCCATTTGCTCTCATTTGGGTTGTTAAAATTCATCCTAAGTTAATTTGGCATGGGCAGTTTCTGCCAGGATGTGAGTTAAAATCGATTTCAGAAATTAAAAGATTTCCGGATGCGTTTTTTTTTTTTTTTAAACTTCGGGGATGTAAAGAGGTGAAAGATGTTAATTTTAGAATGATCAGTGTTACACCACAGGGTCAGGTTTAGGGATGAAGTGGCAGCTCCACCTCTTCCCTGTGCCCTTAACTCAGTCCTCTTCTCTTGCTTTGAGACTTCTTGAAAGTGTCTGTGATTCTGTAACACCTCTGTCTCCAAAGGTGCTGAATTACACAAAGAAACTAAAGATAAGGTTTTGGTACTTTCCAAACTAGAGAGATTTCCTGTGGTAAATTTCCCCCATATGAGATCAGTTAACTGAAAACAGGATGTGGCTCAGAGAGAGATTAAAATGTGAAGCTTAACTTTACTGTAGAGCCATTCCAGCAGTGCTCAGCATTGCAGGGCACTGTGTTACTATTTAAGGGGAATGACCATTTTGCATCCTAATATAAAAGGGAAAAGTGCACAAGGGAATATATTCGTATATTTAATATCACCTTTTAAAAATGAGCCAAGGTCTTGAGAACTTTTAACGCCACAAATTTCGTAGGACGTGGAAAATGGAATTTAGGCTCAGATGCTCTGGGTTTTAAAGACTGTAGTCAAAAGGAGAATTGCATTTCAGAGAGATGTTTAAGACAGGGATGTCTCATTCCATGAAAGCATGATTTTCAATTAGTATAAATCAGCTGGAAATGTGCACTTGTTCTAGGAAAACCTGAAGAATGGGTAAAACACAGGAAGGACAATGTGCTAGTCAAAACAAATCCAGTGCCCATGAGACTCAGTACTTCTAGGAACTGGAGCTCAGTGCTTCAAGCCAAGACTCCTGCCTGTTCAGAGCTCTGATATGGAGGAGTTCTGTAACCTCCACACTATGGCTTTTTTTCTGAATGGAACAGAGTGTCTGTGAGGTCCCATCAATTCAAGATCAGAAAAAGAAGAAGAATCATTAAATCTGATTATTGTTGTCTCAGCAAACCCGACAGCTTTGCCACAATTCAGTCCCTTGTCTCTGATGAAATTATTTTACATGTTTCAGTTTTATCTGTCTGTGCCTACTGCCAGTTGTAGCTCTGCTTTGTTATGGTGATACCCTGAGGACCAGCCCAGCTCTCAAGAGTAGGAAAGTTTCCCACTAAGTTTCATGAGAGCTGGACTGTAACCCTCAAAGAGACATCAGGAATCAATTTTATTTTCCTCACCCCTGCTCTGCCTCAGGATTTTTCCCAGATCATGTTCTCTGTAAGACAGTATTATCCTAGGAATTTTTTTCCTCTAAAGAACAGATGCTCTGGAGCACCTCTTCAGCATTTGACAGGAGAAAAGCACCCAAAATTAGACACTTTATATCTATATCTAGATCTAGATACAGATATATATCTATATATCTGTATATATAGATATCTGTGTGGCTTATTTCAGTCACTCACTTAATGCAGTTTCCACAAGCCAGGTCAAGCAATCACCCTGAAGAGCAGAGAGAAAATGAAAAGTGTTTCTGTCACAGTGGCCTTGATGGTTTCCTACAAGCAAGAGCATTTCAGAGTAACTCCCTGAGGCATTTCTGAGCCTGCCCCTGAGTTTAGGTCACCAGGCAGATTTTCTTCACATGGAGAAGTTTCCTGGTGGTCTCGTGCCTCAGTCACTGTCCCCTCAGAGAGAACAAACTCGGGCTGCAGTGTGTGAGCCCAGCATGGACCAGTTTGTGCCAGTTTCCCCAGTTGCAGCTCAGCTCTCTGGCCACATGAAGGGTTTCTGCTGTACTTGTGGTCGTGCTTCTGTTTCTCTTAACGTACACAGAGCCTGAGCTAAACTGGAAAATTCTGAGCTGCTTATTTCCATTCTTAATGCTTTGGAGAGAACTCTGGGAATGGGAGCTGTGCCCACGGGGAAGTCTGCCAAGACACTCTTCCAAAGCTCTGGATATGACATGAAAAAACAAGTTCAGATTCAGTATCTTTTGACTCTAAACCAGCTGGGGAGAATGTGGATGTTCTATTGATTGACTGGGACTAATTAGTGGAAACAGAAAAAGGAAACATCAGATTTATTTAATATCTTCATTAATTCTCATAAATGACAAGAACTAAGGGGAATGTGAAGGTTATGGCAAATCTCCTTTAACCCTTTCAGAAGCTGCTCATTTTGCTAATAACAGTGAAATAAAAAGGATGTTTGGAAGATGTTTTCCACATGTTAGAAGCAGAAAGAGGCTGACTCTGCACTAACTTGCATCTCTCTTCCACTGAGCCCATAATTCCCTTTGCTGTTGCAGAATGACTAACAGCATCAGGCTCAGCTTTCCAATAGGATTTTTCAGGGTGATTCATAATCCTGAGTAATTTCCACACCACCACTGACATGTCTATTTGTACCTGTGTTTTATGGGCAACACACCCAGGGAACACAGAGCTTCCAAGTGTTACCTGAGGTTTCACAAGGGGAAAACAAAATTCTCTTTATAGGTGTTGTAAAGGAAAAACAAAGCCCTCACCAAAACACTGCAGCAGTAAGAAGGAAAACTCCTGAGTGTTCACAAACCAAGATGTTTTTAAGGGGGATTCTCAAGGAGAAAGGAAAACAAATTTTAAGCATAGGAGGAGCTTGAATGAAAAATTACAGTTGGAAATGTGGAAAGCAGGTAAAAGAGTAACAGGCCTAGGTTCTGAATAGGGGAAACAGGTAAGTGTTTAAACTCCTGAATCAAAAGAGCCCAAACCTCTTGGCAGCTGTGATGGGACTCCAAAAGCCCAAAATCCCAGACATGTTCCCAGCAGTGTCCTTGGAATCCAGCCACAGAAACAAAACTTGCAGCTCCACGTCCTACATCTGAATCACAAAGTGGGTGCTGGAACCCCAAAGCACCCAGGGAATGCTCCCATCTGCCCAGGGACAGGAAACCTGGAGGAAACCAAAACACAGCCTGGCTTTGGAGGGCAGCAGGAGCCGTGGGGAGGTTCCACAAGCAAAGCTTGGGGTTCCTCGGGGCAAGATACGGACTGGAAGGAAATCCAGCATTTCCTAAATCTGGTTCTCTAAAGTCACATCCAGCTGTTTTTTCTTATCAAGAATATCTTGTTTCAAAGCCCAGGGACTCCCCTGGGAAGTGTTTCTGGGCTGGGACTAATCCCAGTTCAGACCTGGGCACGGGGATTGGCAGGATCAGCACAGACACAGGGCAGGGGATACACAGGAGCTCATGGAGGTATAGATACATCCCCCCCAATTTCTGGTATAAATCCATGAAATCCTGCTAAATTATGTCCCAGATTAATCTGATCCCTCATGGTTCCACAGGAAGCTTTTGATCCTACGTTGTTTTTGAGATTCCTGACCAAAGCAGAAGCTTAGAAAAAAGCCCACCCTTTAATATTCCACAGATTGGTGACTCCAAACTGCTGGAATTCACTACTGCAGGAAATGAACACCCATTTCTACCTCCCTGTCAGAGCCTGGGGATGAATATTCTCTAGGACCTTAGAGCAGAAGGTTTTAATGGAAATTTTTATGATTTAGGCAGTGAAAATGACATTTTTATGGCATGCTGCTTTTTATAAATAATGAAGGAAACCTGGCTAATCAGACCCTGGCAGAGACAGGGATCTCAGCCATGCAGTAAAGGAATGACTTCAGTCACAGCTGCCTGTCACCAGCACCTCAGTTTATGTCTAAATATTGCAAATCACCTTTCAGCAGGGACAAACTGGCACAGGGCAACGTGCATCTCCTTCAGTGGGGATGGCTGAGGTGTTCCTGACATATTTCCTCTTTGGAAAGAAATTTCCCCTTTTTTTTTTTTTTTTTTTTTTTTTTTTTTTTTGTTTTTTTTTTTTTTTTTGTTGTTGTTGTTGTTGCTGTTGGGGCTTTGTTTTGTTTGGTTTGGTTTTGGTTTTTTGTTTTTGTTTTTGCTTGGTTTTTCGTTTTGTTGTTTTGGGGGTTTTTTTTTGTGCTGCAATTGAAGAAATCCCCCTATCTGCAGATGTAGATATCAAGTGTAGCTCCCCCCCCAAAATAATTTCAGTGGCCCTGATTTGTTTTAGCTGAGGATGTGGTCCTCACGGTACAAACTGCAGGGAGCACAGAACTGCCAGTGGAAAGAATGTGAAAGTGCTGCTGGGGCTCCTCTTGTAAAGCCAAATGAGACAATTCAAGTCCAAATCAAGGCTCCTTAGAACCAGCCTCAGAGCACTAAACCCAGCTCTGAACCTCTGCGTGCTCTGGAGTCCTTTAAACTGGCACCAGTGGGGCTGCTGCCCTTAAGAGAAAATAGATTTTCCACTGTAAATCCCAATTTTGGGGGTTTTAATATCTCAGCTGATTTAAAGTGCCTCAAATATAACTTTTTTGTTTACTTTGCTTGTAAAAGAAACTGCCCCTTTTAGCTGTCAAGTAGCAAATAAACAAAGGAACTCCAGTCTGAGCCACAGCACCTTAGGAATAATCTGCATTTCGTGACTTCTAGCTCTGAATGTGGGTAAATATAACCACTTTATAAATAACCCCCTGTGTGTAACAAATATTTCCTGGGATAGAAAAGAAAGGGTTGAATAGAGCAAGCTTTACTCGGGATTTCTCAGCTATTGTTTTCTGCACTTGAATGTTCTTTTTATGAGCGTTGTGGTGTTTAATCCAGTTTAGTATTTTCCAGGAAATCAGTTGCTGCTTAAACATGCATCCAAATTCCAAGTTCATTCAGAACTTGAAAAGCAAAATTTAACACAAGGGCTGGAATTCTGTAATGATCCAGGAACTGGCAAAACCAAACTCTTGGTTCCCAGGAGAACGAAAGAGCCAAACCCGAATATTTCTCCTAACAAGAGATGAAAACATTATTAAATGTCCTAAAAAATTGAAAGCATATGTAACTCCTATAAGGTGGGTGTTTTACTGGAAAACAACTGACAGCCACGCTGAATGTCTGTGTGTTCTGATGTAAGAATTCAGCAGGAGATTGAGAACACATTTTGCTGGGAGACATGTCCCAGTACTGCCATTTACACAGACTGAAAATAGGCCTCCCTAGGTGGGGTCAGATGAGACAACCCACCAGGGATGGACACCAAACTGGCAGCTCCCAGACAAGTGATTTTTTTTTCTAAATGACAAAATAATCTTCACTCAAAAGAAAAAAAAAAAAATGGATTTCCTTACTGTGTGTTCACTCATCTCTTGACACCCCTTCTGCAAATGGATCCACAGATCCCTGCCAGCTGATTCCACAACTTTTTCTCTGTGGAAATGGGTGTTTGATACTGTTTATGAAGAGTTTTGAGCTTGAAAGGAATCTTACTGAGGGTTTTATTCAAGGATTTTGTATTGCTCCACCTGTTTACTCAGAAGAGAGACTGTCCCTACACTGAACATCCACGCTGCTGTGCAAATACAGGAAAGGAATTTTGGTGTGATATTCTGGCTTTGCCTTGCCCAGATGCACTGAACAAACTCACTGTGATGAAGTGAATATTTCTGCCATTCCAAATCATTTCAGGTGAGAAGTGGAGCATCATAACAAAATGAAAGTGATGTGGTGACATGGACTTGGTGACTTGGACCCTCCTAGATTATTCTTCTCTTCCACCTAGTGTTTAATATATGTCTTGGGTTCAGTCAAGAGAGAATTTATGGAGGAATTCAGAAGTAATAATGTTAACCTGCAATAGGCATTTCCCATTCCTCTCCTAAAACTGTCAGGTATTCCTAATCCCACACCATTTTTGACAGAGCACTTGCCTGAGTGAGACTACCCAGGGCTTGTGGCATGTCCTGAAATATTCTTCAAATATTCTTCACAAAATCACTTCTTCCTTGCTTGGGGAACAATGGCCAGAGAAAGGCACCCTTTGGCTCTCTCCCTCAATTAGTCACAGCTCTTTGGCACAGCCCAGCAGCTTTCAGCCCACACCAAAGTGTGAGTTTCACGTGTCACTGTGCATAACAGGCTGGAATTTGGGCTATTCAAGCCACTCACCAGCTTGGGTCATTGAGATTAATTTCTGGTTGCAATGAAAAGAGGAATTAGATCATTTTGTGATGCTTAGCTGTGTAAAAACCAGGAAAATACAAATGGGAATGTACAGAAGTAGATATTTTTAAAAGAGCTAAAGGATAACACAGTGTTAACCCTTAGATTTGTTATAATCTCTGGAATTCAACCAACTCAAGTCTGCCAAGAGCATCCAGGGAGAATCACATTTGAATGGCATCTGCTGAGTTTCCTTATTCAAAGGGAAATATAAGGAAAAAAGAATACAACTACAATGCCCAAACTTATTTAATTGCCCTTGGAGAGTCCTGCTTCCAGAGATTATCTGTGCAGGCAAGATCAGTCATCCATTTTCTTGGAAAAGCGGGGATAAACTTGGAAAAGTGGGGATAAAAGTGGGCTGGAGCAGTCACCTCACACTGCCTGGCCTTTGGGAACTCTGCAGCAGTGGGGCAGGGAAATGCAAGTTTTTCTGGAAGCACTACAGCTGTTGGCTGGGGATTCAAAGGCTGGAACATTTGGAGCCTTGCACATCACAGACATAAACAAGCAAGGAACAGAAAAACACAGTGTACAGTTCAGAGAGAAAAGCGCCGCTCCGGTGTCCAGAATCCACAGCAAGCCTGGAAGGACAGAATGTGCTTTGAAATAATTTCCATTTCATAATACAGATGAGTCACCTAAGCAGTGATTAGTCCAAGAATTTCCATGCTTGCTGGGATTAATCCTGGGGGTTGTTCCGTGCCTCAGGACTCTCTGACCGTGAGGCACTAAGGTGGCACTGAGCTCTAAAATCACTCCCATGTCATTTCCATCTCCTCCTGTCCTGCTAACGAGGCCCTGTGGAAATCTGCCAGGACAATTTGCATGTGGAAGCAGATGAAGACACAGATATTCCTTGCTGTGAAAGCCAAGCCATGCCATGTGGGGAAGGTAAATCTTCCTGACACGTGGCTAAACATCTGTACAGATGTTCCCATTGAAACACGTGTACCTGAAGTGTTTTACTGATCTCAGTGATACACTGGATAGTTCATTCTGAATGGAAACAGAGATAACAAATAAGATTAAAGATTTTTTTTTAAAACCAGTGACTGCAATTTGACATTTAAGAGCAGCATTTTTATGTGTTATTTTTAAAAACTGGTCTTCAGGAGCCTTTTTTTTTTTGCAGTCTGGCTCACAAAATAATCAATGTCAATAAAAATCAATAGACCTTAAATGTCACAAGTCACCTGTGAAAACAAGACATGCTCCTTGTCATTTAAAGAGATAATTATGTCTCACAATACACAGTCACCAGCTCAGAAGCAGAAATGTTTCAAGGTAGCCTGTCTAGACAGCTCCACTGAGCATTTCCCTGCACTTCTCCCTGCAGTTTGAATTTATATCCAGTTATTACTGGGCACAGTGTGAGCTTCTTGTGCTTCTTAGAAAGTTTGGAGGATTAAAAAAAAAAAAAAGTCAAATACTCACAGAGCCAAAATTAAAAATTGCATCATTTCTGACTATCTTCTTTCCACATCTTAAATGTTCTGGATGGAGATATTCCTAAGAGAGAGGGAAAACAGTAATTTTAAAGTTCTTGGACGTGCTGCTTTTGGGCAAGCCTTCAATACAAATAAAAATGTGTGCAACTGTACTTTGTATCAAACTCTCTTCTCAGTTTTACTGGGAACCAAGGTGATTTGTGCCAGGAGCTGGGAGCAGGAAAATTGGCCTTTCATCTGCCACTTTCCTGGAGGCAAGGCAAGATTTTTAACTGTCAAGTTCAGGCATCAAATGCAAGGAAACATTTGTTTTAATCCACCTAAGTTACAGGAGATGTTGAGTCAGTTGACTGTGTCTTAAAACACAAATAATGAAGAACACACATATGTTTGAAGAATTTTCTTTGGTGTTTTTTTTTTTTAATACAAGAAAGCAGAGCATCAAACCAGCATCGGTTACTGTCAGGAATGGAAATGCAGGAATTTATAAAAAGAGTACAAAAGGAAAAGCTAAGGAATAAAGCTTCTTTCACAGAGAGCTTACAAAGTGGCCGCATGCATTTGTGTTCTGATAAGACTTGGGGTTAATGACAAGACAGTGCTTTTCATCTTGGTTTTTACAGTCAACCCACTTCTTTTGACCTCAAATGTCTTTGCACCATTCTGTGTTATTCTGTCATCCAAGCTTAAAATCATATTTGAACATGGCTCTGCTGTAATTACATTGCTATAAAATACACACCAAGACAATTTTTCATGGTAACTATTAATGAGTGTTCAGCTCAAAAGGAATTAATAAACAGGTGAGGATTTTTTTTCTGCTTTTCAATGGGATTTGATCTGGATTTTGAATTTAAAAGCTGTCCAAGTGAATTAACAGCCACTGATGAGGAGATCTTCAGCAAAGTCATCCATTGTGTTCAGAAACTCCTGACAGGATGTACAGGCTGTGTTTGAAGGCCACCACTCAATCCAAGTGCTGGAGTCCAAAGGGTACTGGAACCTAAGGAGACAACAGATAATGACCATTTGCTGCCAAGATTTGGGAAGGAAAACGTCAAACAGAAAAAAATAAATTACAAAATGGAAGTGCTTGCTCTGTGTGTTGATAATCCTGCTCTCAGTGTGCACATCTGATAGCACATGGTGTGACTGCTGGGTGAATTCTTTCAGAATTAAATCAATTCTGTACCTCACAAGAATTATTACATACAAACACTAAGATTAAATCTCGGCATACCCTGGTGGTAACTGACTTACTTGAAGCTGTAACCAATGCTTATCTTTAGGGCTTCTTTTCCCATGATCAAATACTGCTCTCCTGGGCTCAAATCAACATCTGTGCAGGTCTTCTTCTTAACAAAGGTTATTTCGTTGTTTTTTTGAGCAAAAGCCTGCCCTGAAGTTTAAAAAAAAAAAAAATAATCAAGAATTGGATAATTACACCAAAAAAAAAAATAAAAATTCCAGTAATTCATATAGAAAACACTAAAATGTTCTACAGTCCTGCACAGCCAGGGGATCTCCTTGCCACTGTTCTATAACAGGAAACTTTGATGATATAAAACATGTCTCTTGTAAAAGATTTTTTCAGTTAAATCTGAACGGCAAATAAGCCTTGTGCACATTAAATAATTTTATATTATGGCAATTTTAAGGAAATATGGGATGCCTAAACTCAGAGGAAGAAGGAACATCAGCATCAGTTCCACAGGCCCTGTGAGCAACAGGTAAGGAAAGAACATTCCAGTTCCTTTCTCCCAGAGGCAGAAATGTGGAGCAGGACACTCACCCCTTTTGTAGAGGTCCAGCAGCCGTGCAGAGTACTTCACAAAAAACCCTTCCTCACTGCCAGACAGGATGGTCACTTTATAAACTGCAGGACAAAACAGAGCCTGGTCACTCCTTGCTCCTGCAGTGCACCCTGAATGTCTCAGAGATGCTCACAAGGAGAATTTTGTGTCCCTTTAAAGCACTGATTTCTGGGAATACAGTGGTTATAGGGGCAGGAAGCACTGGGAAGTCCTACCCACCCCTAATTTGAGGGAAGCTGTGGGTAGAACTCACCTCTCTCTACATTACTCTATGCCACTGGCAACCACATTGAACTTCTAATCACTACAGCTCTCATTTGAACAAGATGCTTTGCAGCAGACAGAGCAAACTCATTGGAACCCTGGAGGCTGAAAATTCCAGGCTTTCTCTGCTAAAAGACACTGACCCTCAAGCAAACACTGCGTTTGACCTGAGGCTGTGAAACAGGCTTCCAAAACTGAGTGACAGCACTGGGGTTGTGGGTGTGGAGTTTGAATGGTATTGTGTGATCTCACAGGGTGAAAAACTTAGCATTTAGGAGTTTAGTCTGTAGTGGTGTACATGGGGCAATATGGAGGATTTAAGACCTTGTCTGTGTCCTTCTTCTTCACCTTCTGCTGCTTGGTGTCGAGTGGTTTTTTCTAATAGGGTGAAAAAGGCCCACATTGTGGGCCTTGGGTGGTCAATTATTTGGTCAAAAGTATAAATAATATTGGTGTCATCTCATTATTGGGTGATTAGCACTTAAATAACCTTGGAATGAGTTGGAGGCACCTCCATTTTCTACCTTGCTAGTCAGAGCTGACAACTCCTGAGGCTGTAATATAGATAAGGATAAATAAACACTGAGTCTGAACACAACACTGTGACTCCCGTGCATTAATCCTGGCTCTACCACAAAGAAAAGAAGATAAAACCCAACAATTTCAGGGCAGGGAAAGGGGCAGTGAGCCCCCATTACCATAAGCAGTGTCCCTGTGGCAGGCAGCCTCTCTCCTGCTCTCAGCAGTTATCGACCTGTCGAGTCTCTCCTGGACTTTTCCACACTCAGCTCCAGGGAGAAAAGGAAAGGCAGAGGTAAGAGAATGGCCCCAGCACATGGCCCCAGAGAAAACACAGATTTCCATCATCCTGATTGGGATAATTAACTGAGCAGCACCACAAGTGTGGGATTGCATGATGGAAGAGTGAATATTTAAAATAGAAAATAACGCCCTCCAACACCGGACTTAATCCAGTCCATGATCACACTGCACACATCTTTAAATTTCTTTTTTAATGTAAAATTTGGAGGGGGAACAGCTGTGTTCTTATGAGGACTTTTTCCTTCTGTTCAGTACAGTTTTGTTCAAAGCACTACACTGCATTCTCCCACCAAGTAAAACAAAATAGCATCTTCAAATAAAGCTTACCTTCCATGCATTTGCATTCATCTCCTTCGCACAATCTCACGAGTTTTTCATTTCCATAGGGGTTATAAAGGATGGTGCATCTTTTATCTAGAAGATCCAGAAAGAAATAACAAATACATGCAGAAAATCAAAGTCCGAGACGCCAACACCGAAACTTGGCGAGTCAAAATTCATCCGGGCTTCAAATAAAATGGAGTAAAAAATCTCATCAAGATGGAAAAATGTAATTCTTTGGGAGGAATACAGAGCTAAAAGGCAGACAAGGATGTGAAGAGCTGGAACACGTACCTGGAGCATGATATTCATACACAGTGAAGGTGGCAGGGTTCAGCATCCCAACCTGGAAAAGCTCACTGATCCTGAAGCCGACACACAGGAACTTGTGAGCTGGCACCTGTTTGAGAGACACGTGAATTAAGGAGCTCTGAAAGAGGCAAAATGATCCCCAAGAGTAAAAGCAGTGCTTACAGTCAGGGGAGGGGTAACATACAGAGTCTATCTGCAGGAGAACATGGCCATCTTTTATCTCATAATCTGCTATCAGCTGATCAACTCCACTGGCAAGCTGCAGGGCACAGAAGAGGATGAGGAACAGTGAATATTACAGCTCTGTCATGTAAAGCCAGCAAGAGAAAAACCATTCTGGAATACTTGCAGTAGACAAATCCTCTGGATTGGCCTCCACTCCACTGACCAGCCCTATGTCCATCACAGCATGGGCAGACCCCGACCGGGGCTCTCGGGCACTGGGCCTGTACCTGAATCAGATTAAAGCCAAGATTAGTTAATTATGACTGAAATGAAAGAGGCCTATTTGAATGTGAGCCCAGAAAAACCTCTCAGCACTGAGGCCACAGTGAACTCGTAATGAAGCAAAATATTGCAGATGAATCAATTCAGATTTATCTGAATGCTTGAAGAAGCTTTCAATGCTGATGTGCCAGGAGAACCCAAATATAACTTCAAGACTCCTTCCCACAGAGATCTTTGGTTCTAATTCTGTTTAGACATGCACGTAACAGTGAAGAAAGTAAAAAGGAAAGATCAGGAGAGCTGGGGGAATTATCAATAATCAGAATAAATCAGCTGCACTTACTTTGCACAGGCCTCCAGGCGCCCCAGGGGTTCCCCATCTTCTTTTACACGACCTGTTCACACCAAGCAGAGCCAAAGAATTTCACAACTCTCCAAAAGCAGCAGCCCAAAACTCCCACAAAGCATTTTCATAGTTGGAAGGTAATTCTTTACATTGTTTCAGTGGCTATTTTTATAGGAATTCATTATCTAGCCACAAGCAAATAACATTTGCCTCTTTGGTAATTCAGCTTTAAGGTTGAATGTAGTTTATTGTGTGTTTGTATTATTTAAACTCAGAATTTGGTTTTGTCCCCTGTTGTAACTGGACTCACTGTAACCCCTCCCACTCCCCATCATATTTCTTTCTTCTCAGTCTCCCACCTGTAAAAACTCTCCCATAAATGACTAAAAATGAACCCAACAGAAATAAATTGAATATTAATTCTATTCACAAAAAGGCAGCCGTTTCAAACAGGGCTAAAAAAGCTTTTTAGCAATTTCTTTTCCAGTTTTGCATTTAGAAAGTGGCAGAATTTATTTCCTTTTTAATAAAATACACTCATTAAAACCCCAGGGGTTTTTCCCCTCCCACCCTTGCACTGATCTGAGTAGCAACATTTAAAACTATATTAACCCTTTACCATCATCTCTCTTTGGCTCAATCTTCAGTTCAAAGTTACAGGACTCTCCAGAAGTACCAATGGTGTTATACACTGTCCTCACCTGCACACACACAAATCAACCAGACAGAACAGAAGCAGCATTAAACAATCCTCCAAACTGGCATAAAGCTGCAAAAACTCACACTGGGAAGAATATAAACAAGCCTGGTTTATTGGTAATATAAAAACACCAGCAAAGCAGAGACAATAAATCATCAGCACAGAAAGAAATGGGGAATTCTTGAGAGAAACCACACCATATTAAGAAAAGAGAAATTCCATTTAAAAACCTGGCTGCACACTTACATTTACTGTAGCTATGCCAGTGCTGCTGCCAGTGCTTATATACAGATCATCCTGCAAAGGTGCCTAAAGAATTGATGAGAAACAAGAAGTTACACATTAATAATAAAGATTAGCAACAATTAGCAACAATTCAGGTCAGCTGATCTGCTTGTCTTGCTTGCATTTCAAATACATAACAGACTCTGCAGAAATATTACATTTAAACGAATATTCAAATATATTAAATACAACAGATAAACAAAGTCCTTAAACATTTTCTATACCAAATGATTACCAGCTTGTTATAAGAAAAAATAGCTCTTTTAGTTGCTATTTCAAAGCTCCAATAATCATTTACAAAGATGCTAAGAGCTCTGGTTTCCCTTTTTAAAGCAGTATTATTCACTCACTGTCACAGTTCTTCCCACAAAATTGTCTTCTGTCAGTTTAAACAAGTTTAGGGGTCCACCATTTTTGTAGGCTACTTTAACATCCATGTCCAAACTCAGCCGTTTGACAAGGAGGGAATATTCAGTCAAGGCCTCAAGGGCATTAATAGTGTCCTGTCAGAATTCAAAGATACACAATTAACTCATGAGATTCTGTTTATAAGATTTCAGCTTGTATTAATGAAGAGGAGTCAGACTTCCCAGAGACCAAGAATGTCATGGCAATGGAGTCACTTGATACTAATCCCATACACAGGACTCTGATGTTGGCAGTATGGTAATTTAATTTTATTATCCTCTTAAAATGTTAATATCACAGAATAATGGAATGGTTTGGGTTGTAAGGGACCTTAAAGCCCCTCTCATTCTAGGGACACCTTCCAC
>VXBB01015517.1:14697-73848 GCA_013399915.1 Illadopsis cleaveri
GAAGGGACCTTAAAGCCCCTCTCATTCTAGAGACACCTTCCCCCGTCCCAGGTTGCTCAGCTCCATCCTCCCTGGCCTTGAATTTCCAGGGATGAGGAAAAAAAAAAAAAAGCTTCAGATTTTGGTACTTGAAGAATGAGGACAAAACATGTAAAAGCACACCTGAGTTGAATAAAATCCTCCCCCATATCTCTGTTCTTCAGAGAGCCATTTGATGATGGGCTTGGCATAGTTTTCATCCCCTCTCAGCAAAGTAGTGAGCAAGGCATAGGCCGTGGTTTCAACCATCTGTGCAGTGACAGGGCTGGGGGATGGCTGCTCCTGTGTTCTGAAAGCATCTTTCCAAAACCTGTGGATGGGAGGGTCACCTGCAGGAGGAGGAGAAGAGGGCTCAGATGCAATCTCAGCTGCAGCTCTGCTACACTCAGGGCCAGCAGATGGGCAGGAACTCACTCTGCAGCTAAGAGGGATGGAAACACACTTCTCCCATGCTAAAAACCTGGTGTTTGCAAGGTGGTGAGCACAGAGGTGATGCAGAGCAGCTGGTGGGGACAGGGCTGGTGTCCTGGGGTGACTTTAGGATGCTTGTATCCCCAGTTGTCTGTTCTGTTTGTATTGGATATTGTGTTCTGCACCTTTCAGACCGGTTCTGAGAGCGAAGGGGGGAAAGAAGCAGTGTGGAGTTTGTTTTCAGACACTGCTCTCCCTCCTCCTCATTCTGCTCCTGGGCTGTGCTGTCTGCAGCATGGACAACTCACCTCCCTTGCTTTTAGTCAGTTTTTAGCTAGCTGAGGCAGAGAAGCCCCATGGACTGGTTTTTTTCCTTTATTCTTGAGACTGTTTAAACCTATCCTGGACTGAAAAACCCAGAGGAGCACTGGGAGCTCACACCTGCAGCCCACCAGGGCCCAGGACAGCATTTTCCAGCACCAGAGGGACTGAGAGGAGACTGGGAGAGCTGAGCTACACCCACAGCAAAGGTTCTCTCAATTTTGCCATCTCACTTCAGAACGAGAGGTTATATATTNGTGTTTCGGTTTGCTTCCCAGAGGGATCCCATTGAGAGGTTTTCTCCCAAATTTGCCCTAAAGCAGGAGAGCTGGTGAGGAGCAGTGGGAATGGAGCAGTACCTTTGACAAAGGCCTCTCTCTTCAGGGCAGAGAATGCTGCCCGTGCTGAGCTGTGGTTGGGGTCCAGCAGGGCCAGGGCGTAGGCAGTGATGGCCACGGTGAAGGGGCTCTGGGCCAGCTGCATGTTCTGTGCCAAATAATCCCCTGCCCTGTTCCTGGCATCCTGGATTTTCTGCAAACATGGACAGGGGTTGGAACCCTGGGCACTGAGAATATCAGGCTTTCTGTGCTGACAGGCACTGAGCCCCAAGCAAACACTGCATTGACCTGAGGCTGAGCAAAAGGCTCCCAAAATTGAGTGACAGCACTGGGATTGTGGGTGTGGGGTTTGAATAGAAGTGTGTGATATCACATGATGAAAAACTTTTAGGTTTTAGAATATAGCAATATATATATATAAAGCAAGATGGGGGTTTTAGGGTGGAGGCTGAGTCCTTCTTCTTCACCTTCTTCTCCATGGGTCTGGGTGGGATTTTGTAATTCACATCGTGGACCACGGGTGGCTGGTTATTGGGTTAAAAGTAAAAATAATTTAGGTGTCATTTCGTAATTGGACAGTTTATCCTTAAAAGCCCTTGCAGAGAGATAGAAATGGCTCCTTTTTTAGTTTGTTAGCTTGAAGTGCTGTAAGACTCACAGCCTGTGAGACTGTAACACAGATGAGAATTAATAAACATCTGAGCCCAAAGACGAAATCCCATCCCCAGCATTTAATCCCAACTCTGACAGAAAAGAAGATAAAAGCAACAGGCAGGTTACACCCATCAGACTGAGCCTAGAGAAACACACCTGCTCTGTCAAGACTACACAGATGTATCATGTCTTCTACAATATCTTATAATAAATCCAGAAATTCCACGTTGGTTTTTTGTTGACTTTGAAAGAGAAAGACTAACAAAGCAAATAAATCTGAAACACTGAAAAAACCCCTTGATTTTTTTTAACAAATGTTAAAGAAAAGGGGAGAAACTAGAAGCCCAGAACAGAAATAAAAATAATCTTTACCTGAGTAGGACATATTTTCATTGACTTGTGAATTCCAATAATAGAAAATGCTGTGAGATACAAAGACTTTTCTTTAGCTTCTCGAGGCAATGTACCCTACAAAAATCAAATAATAAAAATAATGAAATAGAAATTGAAGTTCATTTAAACAGATAGAACTTCTCACTGTTTAGGTGTGGAAACAAATAGAAATTCCTGCAAAAACTATCAGTTTAGTTAAACCTGAATATACATTCACTCTTGGGAAGGTAATAGCTCATTTGTTAAAAAGAACCCAAAATGTATGAGGTTATTCACAAGCCAGGACTATTAGATTGTGAAATTAACCTAAACATTCTTTTTCTGAATATTAAGAAGTGCCAAACAGCTACTTTTTGTGGGAAAACAGAAAGGTTTGCAAGATTGTGCTGGGCTTTAAACGAATTTAGAATAAAGAGAAAAGTTGTTTTTAATGAGTGTTTTGATGAAATACAGACTAAAATATCTTGCACTGCTAAAACCCTTTATCTCCTGGTGCCTTCAGCTTTCACTGCCTAAGCACAGAAAATGTTTGGGTTTCATACCTGTAGTTTCACTGGTTGGTAGTCTGAAAATTCATTGAATGACCCATCTGGCATCTGACAGTTGTCAATCAGCCACAGAAGGGAATCACAAATAGACATGTGATCAAGGTCAATGTATTGATTCACTTGTCCAAGAATCCTCAAAGCAAAAGCTGTCAACCTGCCAAGGGAAGGAACAGATCCTGTTTGCTCAGACTGGCAGGTGCTCCCACAAATTTACACTCTTTAGGATTCTGTATCCTACACACTCCCATGGTTCAAAGGGATAATGAAGATTACTTTTAAATTTGACTCAACAAATGGGCAGTAATTACTGAAATAATTCTATTTCAGGGTATGAACTCCTTACATCCCAAAGCCATCTGGGTGGTCATGGTGTGAATTATGGACACAAAGAAAAGGCCTGGCAAGTGAAGGCAAGGAATCAAAACTATTATTCAGGATTGTAAGCATTGCTTGAATCTACCATCACACTCTTGCCTGGTGATGAAAATATGAAAGCTTACTGAAAATACGAAAGCAAAGGAGTGAAATAAGGCTTTTTTCAACCCAAACCCCTTCCAGCTCACCATGTGCTAGCTTGCCCATTCTTCCACATGCTGTAGGAGCAGTCAGCATTCCTGAAGGACGAGATGCTCACAATTCCTACGGGATATATCAGGCACAAGGAAGGTTAGGAGAATTATATTTGCTCCCTCAGATGCATCACCCTTCTCACTGAGCAGAATTCACCTCTACAACCCTGAAGCAAGGGAAGCAGCAGGTTTTTCTACCTTCTTTCATCTTCCTCCTCATCTGAGTCCTGGACCTCAGGGTCTCAGGGCCCAATAAATGCCAATTATCCGACTCCTCCAGGTAGCGGAACACGTAAACCACTGGGACAATGCTCATGAGCTCGGCCTCTGCACTGCCCCTGGGCAGGCTGGTCAGCATCTGCAGGCCCCTGGGGCTCAGCACTGTGGCAATCACTTCACCCATAAGATGTCCTGTGGAAGGAAAAAACCCCAAGAATGGAATTAAACAGCAAAGCACGAAAGCGAATCCAAGGGCAGGATCTGACTGCTACGAGCAAGCATTCTTTAGGAAGTGTTTCAATTTCTACACTAAAAGGGGGCTTGCAAAGCCTTCTCTCAAAAGAAGAATAATAAATCAGGTGAATTTAATACTAAACAGGAGGAAAAAGTACATATGCAGTGCACTTTCTATTTACCTTTCACACTGACGCTTCTGTCAATTTGTGTTTTAGGGACCAGATTTAGAGGGACTTTGTATCGGAATTCTTCTCGCCTCTTGATTGAACCTGAAATTGAAGATGTATTTATATACAATACTGCACAATCTAAATCAACAGATGGTTCAGCTGTAATTGACAGATTGAAGGTTACAACTGAGAATTCAGCAACCAAAACTTGAAAACCAAAAACATTCCCAAATGCACAGGCAAGCAACATAAAGCTTTGAAAAGGAACAGGTGCAAACTCTTTATCTTTCTTTTGTTACTGAAAAAAAAATTCTGGCCTGGACCTAAACTTTGTGGTTTCTTTGATTAAATGAGAACATATTCTGTTCCCATTAATAAAGCTGAGGAAAGCTTGCAATCATATCACACTAAAAGATATATCTAAAGATTCCTTTAAGAAATTAATCCCAGTTTCCCTAAGCCAAGGCAGGAAATCCTTGGGAAAGGACATATTTACAATATCTCAGGAAGGAGAAACTCCAAGTTTTTCACATTATGAAAAGCTTGATTATCAAGTAACAAGATCAGAAAAAAATAACACAAAGACACATCATCAATTCTCTTACCATAAACACCCTGTGGATCCAAAGTGAAACCTGCATGGTGTTCTCTCCTAACACCTTCTGGCTGGGATCATTATGAGGAAAGAGGTAGAAAATGAAAACATTTTTGTTTAATCAAACCTATCAGCTAAAACAACAGGTTAAACCCACAGTATTTTTGCCTTTTTTATCTGTAGCTGAGTTTGACTTAATTGTTGTAGAGCTGTTCCACATGAATGTTAGTGTTCTAGCTCATACAGTTCTTGAGAAAATTTAACAAAAGATTTAAATTACACCTTAGGAAAGGAAAAAATTGTGTGAAAATCCAAACCAAACAACTTAAAATAAAGTATTCTCCTTTGCTTACAAAGTTCTAATCTATTTTTTTATCCATATAATCTTTCAGTTCTTATAATCAAGGTTTAAAAATGAGTGCGCTCAAACACTCAGCCATTCACTTTTCCACTGCACACACCTTGTGAATACAAGGACATCGTGAGAAAATATTAAAATAAAGCAAAATTTCTATATTGCCTCAATTGAACACAATTTGACATTCAAAAATGCTTTAAAAATCGAGATTTTTTTTTTTTTCCTTACCACGACACGTAAAGTTTTAACTACAATTTCACTGTTCCTGGGGGTCAGCAGTGTAAAATTTACAGTGTGAAGACCCAGTTCCAGCGGGAGTATCCGGAATGTAACGGCTGAGGAAGAACCACCGTCAAGATTCTTGAATTTACAGCTCTGCGTCCTCGACCCAGCACTTGCAGAACCTCCAAAGGTGCAGACTCCATTTCCAGCTGCTATTTTGACACAGAACTGAAAGGTGGAAAGATTTTAATGCCTCATTTCCGTGGCAGGCACGACACCAGAGAAATATCAAAGCCACTGAAATCCTGTACTGAGAATTCTGTGGCTGTAATGCTACTTCTCTGCTTGCAGAACATAATGTTGGCTTAAGGAGTGCAGAAATCCCATCCAAGGATCTGTTTATACTGGACACTCACAGGAAAAATGCTTTTTTTCTTAGCTTACTATGTCAGTGCTTCCACAGGACTCATTAACACAAATTACCTTAATTGCAGAGGGTTTGTGGTTATAAACGGATCCTTTGAGCTCGATTTGCTCCCCTCGTACCACGGAATAAGGAACATAAATGCTCAAGAAGATATCCTTCACAACTTGGATCTCCAAAGGTTCAGCAACACAAATACCTGAGAGAATCAAAACCATGAAAGCAGAGTGTCTTATCCACACTTCTGATAAACAGGTTTGAAAAGGTCTTGACACACTTTAGTGATGATATATGGTTTTCCAGTGTGTACTTTGAACAGTCCAAGCTTTTTTAAAAGTTCCCAGGTTTTTGCTTCCTGATCCAAGCTGCTCTCACCATACCTCAGCTGACATGCTAGGTTCTTTGGGTAGAACTAAGGAAATTCTCTGCTTGGATTACCAAATCTCTTGGAAAATCTCAAGTCCATGAGCTGCAGGTAGCAGGACAAGGTAAAGTTGTCCAGGGAAGAGTTACTCATTTTTTTTTTCTTCTTACTCTCTATGAGCCACTGTCACACACAACAGGCTTTGTTTTCCCAGCCACTGACCCTCACACCATGATACAA
Source organism: Illadopsis cleaveri (assembly GCA_013399915.1). NCBI lineage: Eukaryota > Metazoa > Chordata > Aves > Passeriformes > Timaliidae > Illadopsis > Illadopsis cleaveri. The sequence goes on from VXBB01015517.1 coordinate 20,800, forward strand.
AGTGATTTACTTTCCCTAAAATACATTTTTTTTTTTCTTTTCCTGTCTATCAACCAGAAAGGGAACATTTCAGAACATGAGTGTCAAGCTCAGTGACAGGGTCTACAAAGCTTCCTGATTCTTCAGCTCCAAAGGAGCTGGGTTGCAGTCCTACCTTTATCTGAAATGCCAACACCGTGTACTTCCCAGGTGGTCAGTGAATCGGGCAAGGTGACAGACAGAGTCTTGGACCTGTGATAAAAGCCTTTTTTAAATTTATCTATTACAAATCACCATCTCTTAACAGCACAGCTCACCACCAGCAACGCCCTGAGAGAGACTCAGGGAAGCTCTGAGCCAGAAAACAGGAATTCTGGATTTTCATTTGAATAAACTTGGTTTTAGCTGATTTCACAGAAGCTGGGGCTTAGTAAGGTCCAAAGTGAAAGGAAAAGTGGCTCAACAATTTGGGCACCACACAGCACATGGAGCAGGGAAGGGAACATGGCAGGAACAGTTTGTTTGGGTAAGACTGCATTTCAGCACACACCTCAAGTACAGCTGAGGTTACCCAGCTTATTTCAGTTTTACCACTTCCTTTCTATAAAGGTGATTTGAGAAAAGCAGTACCTTGAAGAAAGTTGGTGAACTTCCCATAACCAGCTTTCAGGGAAGTAGCTACGAACTTGTGCCTCTTCCAGTTCCAAGAGAGCCTCATAATCTGAAGGACATAAATACAGCAAGTGAAAAACACCCTGATACAAGAAAAAAGGTATCTAAACACCCTCAGTCGAAAATCTGTGTTGATCCCACCTCACCCATTTGCACGTGTGAATACCTGTCCAATATCCTGATAGATCACCTTGTTAACAAGCAATTCTAGGGAGATAATGGAAGATAAGGAATTTGACACTCCCACAGATCTTTCCTGAGGTGTTACCCACTGGCTGTCTTGGGCATGGGCAAAGGATTCAAATTTAGCATTCAGGTTTACTCTAAATACTCTCTGATTGCTGTTCTGCTTGTTCTAAAGGTGGGTGAACAGAAGAGAGAGCTGAACACAACAAAGAACTGCTCTCCTACCCCTCTGCAGGGATATATAACCAAAGTCTTGGGAGATTGGTAAAATCCTGTCTGGAATAACCCTGACAGGCACCAGGGAGGGGTTGATAGATCCCATCACCTCTCTGCAGCCCCTGCTCTGCTGCAGCAGGACACCCAGAGCTCTCACACTCACGCATTCTGGCCAATATCAGGAGCTTATTTGGCTCTTCCAGCCGCAGCTTGTTGGCAAATTCACAGCACTTTGTGAAGGCAGAAATGCACTTCTGGTTCCTCCGAATCCTCTGGGCTCTGTCCCTGCAGGTCTCAGAGATTGGATAAGCCTTGACTCCAGCCTTGCAGCACTGCTTGGCTTCTGGATCTCGGTATCTGGCCACTGAAATAAAAAGTAAAACAGTTCGCTTCCTTGAGATGAAGTTTTTTATTTCCAAATGGATGTATTTCCATAATGATTTACACAGAAATGTTTTCAACACCTTCTTCACGTATCCTTTCCATCAAGTCAGACCTTTTGGTTCTTAACACCTCATTGCAAGGTTCACCTGTCCGAAAAAACAAAAAAAGTACACACAACATGAACTTTTCTTGTAATAGCATTGTCCTCTTAAAAATAACTCCACAAAATCACGTTCCAAATGCATGAAACTTTTTGTGTTTGCTGTTTTAATCACATAGATGTATTTTCATTTTGAGTGCAGTAAGATCTCCACAAGATGATCTAAATATCTCCACAAGATGTTGTCCCTCCTCAAAAACCATCAGTGCATGCATCCCCTTGAGTTCCACGATAATAACTGAGAAAGAAAATGGGACATTCCAAAAAATCCACAGGACCACAGGAATGTACCTGCTTCCTCTGAGTCATCAGCGTTTGCATTAGTGAGGAAGGTGAGCCCGGCCATCCTGAACACGGCCACGTTGTTCTGTCCTCCCCCAGCCCCACAGCCAAGGTCACTCTTCTCCAGCTGCAGCGTGATCTGAGGAGAAACACACGTGCCAGGCTACCAGGATGTCCTCAGAACACAGCCTGGAAAGGTTCTTTGTGAAACAAAGAAGTCAGTCATAGTCTCCGTGGCTCCTTGAGCAAGGAGCTGCAACACTGACACCCATTTCTGGCCAGGTCTGTGGAGTTCTGATGGGAGACTTCAGAGCTGCCTTTAAAACCACAATTTACTTCTACTGGAATTCAAGAGGTTGTAAACTATTTCTTTGAATAATTTTGAACTGTAGATTTAAACAAACAACTTTCACTGTGGCTTGAACTGCTCTTCTGCCCATTTTCAGGCTGGTTGAGTGCACGACACCTATCAGTTATTGAATGTGAACATGAAACAAAGAGCAGCTTGACTTTCTTTTATGGCTTCTACCTCACCTTTTCCATTGCTCTCTTCTTTCTTCCTGTGACTCCATAAATTGCCTTGTCAATAGATGACAAAGCAACAAAGGAACTGAGCTGGGTTTTCATGGTGAGTGATACAACCTCTGCTGGCTTCAGTGTCTCTTTGCTTGACTGCAGCTTGATCTATAAATGGAAAACAAATATTGGTAATTTTGAAAGCACATTGCTCTGAAGTCAATCCAGCTGATGGCAGACACTTAGTGTAATAATTTAAGTGTTAAAGAACTTGTGTAAATCCAAGATAAAATCTGACCATAAAATGAATGCATGCCCACAAATTTCAGTGCCTATTTCGCTACTCACATCAAGGCTATTCCCACATTTCTGCTCCACATTCAGCCAAACTGAATCAGCCACTAACTCTGCAGCTCCTTCTCCCATGACTATGTAGTAAACAATGAGACGTGCTGAAGGAACCATTTCCTGGGTTATCTGAAAAGTTAGATGTTCATATTCCAAATCCTTGATTCTCTCCTGAGTTCCAAAGCTCACTGTCTTCCCTTTTGATGTGATCTGTAGTTTAAAAAAAATGATGGAGAATAAAAAAGTCAAATTTTATATTCAGGCAATTTTTCACAAGTAATAATTATTTGAATTTAAATCTTCCACTAAAAAGAAGTGCTGTCTTTGCACTCCTTTTCCTTCATCTACCTTTCACCTTCTGAAATAGCTCTTGAGACCAACACCACTTGTCCTCAATCCCAGTCAATGTCAGATAAGATTTTTTTTAAAAAATAGACTATATAAATATAAAATTTAAACCTGAGACTCTTATTTCTTCTCCTATAAAGCTAACAGATTGTATCTGAAAGGAAGCAGTTGTCTGAGCTGCACATATTCTATGCTGAGGATAGTTCTTGATTGTTGAGGTTTTTCATCCATGACCATCCATATTAAATTGCAATTCAATATTCTATGCAGAAACATCTGTTACTCACCAAATAGCTGTAGTGGTGTATTTTATCAATGTAGTGACTTCGTGGATATACATTAATATTTACTACATCCCCCACTTCCAGGGTTTTGTGGTTTGAAGCCCAGTCAATATAGAGATAACTCTGACTCAGGGATGAATAAGCTTTTGCTTCATAGGTTTTACTTGCTTGGTTTTCCTCTGAAAGGTTAGGATCTGCAGTATTTACCTGGAAAGATAATGAAATGTCTGAATAGTCTGAGTACAGAATTATACCTAAGCCAACAAGCAATGACAACACTAAAATCATTCTGCAATATGTTGTTCAGAGGGACTGATAAAAGAGAAGCCAGCCCAAGAAATCATTACAAATTACCCTCAAAGAAATAATTGCACCCTTGAAGAAATAATTTAATGGAACAATTTAACTCACTTGAAACTCCAACATTTTGCTGTTTGGTGGGATATTAAGAACAAACAAAGCAGTTCCATCACTGATGCTTGTTCTTCTTCTCCCAGCTTCTGAACCCTCTGATATCAACTGAGTCTCGTCCAGTTGCTCACTAAAGGATTTTGCAGTGACAGTCACGGGGATATTTCCAACAAACTCATCCATGGTGTCCTTCACCTGCACCTGTTCATCAGGACAAAGAAATGGGGACATTTTTCAGGAGGAGTCTTCCAAGCTGCTCAGCTGCTTCTACAACAGGGAGTCAAAAAAATGCACAAGTCAAGGGGAATTAAAGCGTGTTCAGACACAGAGTGATAGAGAGATGAAGTAACAAAGCTTGTGCATTATGGGGTTTGTGCTGCAAACCACCCTGCTCCTGGGAACTGACCTTGATGAAGAAGGGGAGTCCAGGCTTCACAAAGAGAGGAGTGGCAATCAAACTCAGCTTGTAAGGAGAGACAGCAAACCTGACTCCAGTGAACTCGACCTCTCCACTGAGGCCACCTAACAAAACACAGCACCCCATGGAACAAACGGCCAAAAGTGAGTTTAATCCCTAAATGTTTTCACAGTGAGAATGGGCTGCTCTTCCTCACAAGTTTTTGGAAGAAGAACTGAATATTAAAGAAAGGGTGATGTCATGAAAATTAGCCTTATAATTCTCTTTTCTAGTTCTGTTCACATTCGCAGACGTGTTAAGAAAAATTTCAGTTAAAGAGCAACTTACCCATAGACTCCAACACTGATGCCACAATATATAAATATGACCCATCCAGTGCTTCCAGACTGTCAAACCCTATAGACTTTGCTGCTTTCTTGCTGTTAAAACTGATCTCAGCAACTCCATTTTCAATCTGGAAACGAAACAGAAATCATCACTTTATAGTCAATAATTTAGAAATAATACATAGACCACATGCAGATTCAGTATGTTTCTGTTCATTGTCTATTTTCAGAGGAAATCAAAGGTGGAGATGTGTTAAAAAAGAATTATTTATTCCCTAAGATTATTCTAAATTTATCAACCAGTGGCACATATTGCAAAGTTTATGTGCAGGCTCAGCAAGAGCTGGGGATAACACAGAGACATCTTCAGTAAATGAGGAAAGGGGCTAATTAGTGTAGTACAGACTTCCCAGAATAAATCAACATCATGTTGATCTGCTTGTCTCCATGGGATCTCAGTTATTCTGTAACAGATAGCACTGAAGCTATTTCACAGAAATTTTAATCACACAGCTTGGCCAGGAGAGTAATTACACCAGATTGAAATGCCACTGTCTCAGATGCTGCCTCGGAATTTCATTTCCAAGTGCACTTCCCTGCCCCTGATGGCAGCGTTACACAGGAAAAGCCCACACTGGGGAGCTGTGGATGCAAATTACAACTTGAGGCCCATTCTCACCAAATTTAACGGAAAAAAAACTTCAGTGGGATCGGATCAGCCCTGAATGATGCACTTGCACTCTACACAGACTTGACTTGCTGCTTCTTACCCTGGTTACATGCATTGCCTGAGGCATCATTCTCTTCTCACTTTCTTCAATGATCCCAAAACGAAGGAAAACATCCGCACTGGGAAGCTTTTTGTTGGAAAAATAGCTGAGAGTGAAACAAAACAAATGCTTTTAAGATTGCTTTCATGGCTGCGACAAAGCATTTGTTTGTAATTGTTGAGTAATTGCCTAGGCAAGAGATGGAAAACAAACGTCTGTGTATTTTAAACACTTCTGTTGAAAAATAATCACTTTGAGAGAATTTTAAGAAGGGTCACTTAGATCTCTTACACAGCAGAAATTATTCTGATGAAAGGGCTTCTTGAGGAAAGCAAAGAGGAAAATTCTGGACTCAGGAGAATCATTCCTCAGGTTAAAAAAAAAAAGAAAAAAAGAAAAAAAGAAGAGATACAAAAGATTCAGAATTCCAAGCCACATTTCCTCACCTAGCTTTCACAGCAATCTTGAAGTTCTCAAATTTATCAGAACTAATGAAGTTACTCTCTGGTTCAATGACGATGGAAAAGCTTGGCATTGCTGCAAATTGAGCAGAAAAAAGGTCACCTGGGGGTGTTTCACCCATGAAACCACAGGTGCTCATGACCATTTCAAGGGGCTTGAGTTCTTTAAAACACACAAAAATGCAGGTTCACAGCATGGGCACGTCTTACCATACTCCTTAACTTCAAATTTTGCCACAGCTGAGGTCACAAAATCCTTCTTGTACTTGGCTTTAATCTTCCAAATTCCATACCTATGAAAAATCAACAGTCAAACAGTTTTTAAGATGAAAATTAATGATGGAGGCAAAAATTATTAATAATATTTCATGGCAATAATCTCTTAGAGAGGAAAATTCTGCACCAAAGTTTTGCAGGTGTTTAGTGCAGATTCTCTTTGATACATTGGTAATTATTTGACACTTATTTTAAAGCACTGAAATCAAACAGAAAATAGAACCAGTTATAAACCAGTTTTTCAAGCCCCTGCTATCATCCTTCTGCCATCTCAGCAATGCTTCAGCACCCTCTCAAGACTAAAAGGAGAACTGAAGAGATATTTTTTTTTAAATGCTGCTGTTCCTGGGAAAATGCTGCTGATTTGTGTGAAACACATATGAAATATGAAATCCTCACGTCTTTGTCACTGTTTATATCCCTACAGCAGAAAGCTTTAATTGTCATTAATGTTCTTCTTTAATTGAGCATGAAAATCCTACCACTCACTGCTCTTTAAGGAGAACACTCTGCCCTGAGGTCCCTATTTATATCATGATTCCACCCTCTGTGAAATGTTAGAAATCTCCAAGTTGCCCACCATGCAAAACCACTCTATGATAGTCACTATAAAAAGGCATTATGATGTTAATAATTCAACAAAAAAAATTTAAATAAATCTACTTAGGATTAGGAGGAATCTTGAAGTCAGGAAAGGAAACTATTCCAGTAAAATCTTTTTCTTCCACAATATCCACTTCTACTCCTTCAGGATCCTTGAAATGATAAGGGAAAAGAATGAGCAGGTACAGATTGTTCTTATCAAAAGGGGATTTCAGAGGCAGCCTGGCCATAACATATTTTACTTAAAAGTTCCAAAGCATAACAACACAAACATCTGCAGAAACAACTCAGACTGAAATTCTGATAACAGATTTCACTTTGGTTCCACCAAGTAAAAGCTATGCTTAAAAGAGCTAAAAAATTACTGTAATAACAAGCCTATCTATTGTTAAAGGCTAAAAAAATATAGTAGATATTGATTTTTATATCTTACATGAAACAAACAGTATGAAACCCATATATTATTGAAGTCCCCTCAAAAATCCTTTTCCCAGATATTGAAGATAATTTTGTTTTCTGTTCTAGAACAACTTCAGATCTGGGACTTTAAAACCTCTATCCAACTTTGCAAAGTCAGTTTAAAATCTTTTAAAAGAGGTCTGGCTACCTGCAAAAACATCCAAGAGTTTTATTGTTTGCAATACTGATTTCCCACCTACCTACCTACCTACCTACCTACCTACCTACCTACCTACCTACCTACCTACCTACCTTTATTTGTTATTAGAGCTACAAAATATTAACATTAAATTCAATTACAACTCACCACAAAAGTTAGGACAGTCTCTCTGTGAGCTGGCTGCAGTTCTTCACTCAGAGAGTAAACTCTGACTTTCACTGTAAGAGTTACAGCAATAAACCTCAAAATCAAAACAACCAAACAGTTCACGGATATTTTTAACAAATTCTCATTAATATCTTTCACTCTTTGTGCCACAAATTTGTCACTTAGGGTGAGGAGGGCAGGGAGAAGTGATTAACTTTTACAGTATGATCAAATAATTCAAAGTATTATTCTGCTGATAAAAAATTAAATATCAGCTGATGGCAATGCAACACAACCAAGGGCTTAAAGAACATTTAAATCCTAATTCCTCGGCAGAGTCAGCAGACTTTAAAAATTAAATACCAGCCAAGAGAAATAAGCATTATTTACCTGACTGATCAGGAGTATAAACTGGCTTGTCTGTATGAATAAAAAGAAACCCATTCTCATAGGAAACAGGAATTTTTTTAAATCTTGTAAAATGTGGAGAAACAGCTTCCAAAAACAAATACTTGTCTGAATTATCTGTTCTTGGTAAATCTGTTGGCTGAACCTGGGGGAGATGAAATAAAGGTTTTTGAAGATTATTAAAAGTATTTTTCATGTATTTTTTCCTACAGTATTTCTTGATGAAAGAGTATCTGAAAAGCAATTACCACCCTCTGGTTGAGTACCACTAAATAAAAACACTCACAAAGATTTATTCTTGCTTACATGATGGAGGATGGTCTGGAGTATTAAGCTATCGATATTCTGAAATTTTGCATTTTATTTATGCCCAGAAGTAAACCAGCAAAGTTCAAAGCCCAGTAATGAGGTTAGAACAGTACAAATTATCAGACTTCCATTTATGCACATGATGAATCCTGGACATAACAAAGCTGCTGCTGTGGTTGGTACTTTGATTTGATTATCTCTAGTTTTAAAGTTATGCAAGTATGATAATGTTTCTAAAATAGTTTGATTCTATGTTTAACCTCAGTGTTATTCCTTTACACTAATTTTATTTGGCGTAATTTTAATTTCAGACCAAAAATTGGGGCATTAGGCTTCCCTCTCCAGGGTTTAAACAACTGAAAACTTACCATCATCTTTTTTTAAGACTTATCACTAAAAGTTATAACAAAAAGACTGTAAGAAAAGTCTGAATTTCTTACTGTTAAAGTTACAGCAGCTTGGAATTTGTTGGCTGGAGTTAAGGAAACCCGACCAGACGAATATACAACAAGCTTATCTGGGAAGCTTTTTAGGGCAATATTCACTGGAAATTCCTCCTCGTAACCAAAAGCTTGAACTACAACTTTCTCAGAGGCCCCAGCTCGGAAGATCTTTGGTGCTGTAAGGACATACCTGTACATGGAATATAAAACAATAACAGCCTAATGGAACTGGATTTCTTTCAGATTTCTTCCTTCCCTTTGTAATTCAGTTACGTGCACAGTGTTAAAGCAAACAGGATAATCAGGTTATTGTAAGACACTAATTAAAATCCTATTTGGACAGTGCCCTTTGTATTGGCTCTACTTAAAATCTGGATTTATTTACCCAAAAGAGAGGACAACAGTCAAGTAATGTTTCCAGTAAATTCCGTATTTGCTTTTACTTACGTTTTCTCTTGGCTAAAAGTCGTTCCAGAGAACAGCAAAACAATAAAATATATTAAAATAGTCATTGTGTCTGGGACAACAGCAAAGCATAGATGTTAATGAGGGTGGGTTAAACAGCCTCTGCTGTGGGTGAACAGAAATGCCACCAACACATTTCACTCACAGTTAATAATTAATGGCAGATCATCCTTTGCTAAAACATTGGCTGCCTCCTGAGGAACCCAGAACTGCTAAACTTAGTGATTTCTTAATTTAGGAATTCAATTTTTAATACATCCACAGCAATCCTGTGCCAGTCCTCACTTTCCTTCTGACAACTGCATAATAAAATAAATTTCAGAGGTAGAAAAAACTCCAACAAACAAACAAACAAACAAACAAACAAACAAAAATAGATACCGTTTGTCCTTAGTAATATTTTTTTTTAAATCAAAGTGACTTTAAATTTGTGTCTGAAGCAAAAAAGCATTTGAGTGGATGTTTTTAGATAAGCATTTTTTGTTGTTGTTTTGAAATAACTTTTCCCTTATAAATTTATTTTAGTAATTTGTATTCCAGATTTTGCCAACTTTCTGACCACTTCCATTACAAATAAAAACTGCAGTTTGGAAATATGAGGGCACAACATATCAACACGCAGTATTTTAAACTGCATTTTGCAAAAAAAAAGAATTGAAAAAATTTGCAAAAATCCCCCCACAACGATTGGTGACAAAACATTTGCAGGTCTGGTATCTAGGATAGCACCTCAACAAATAGGTTTATGTAAAGTTAAACAAAGTTGTGCAAGAATGCTGAAGTTTAAACAAATATTGCGGTCAACCTTTACGGGAAAAGCATTTACAAAACTGTTTCTGATTGATAGAAAATGAAATTACAGTAAGGTCAGCTTCTCACCAAATGTCATGAACTAGAAGGGAAGCAATAACAGAATAAAAGCTTATAAAATGTAAGATGCTTAATATTAAAATGAGTGGCCAACATAGGTATTATTAAACACCAATCGAGATGGTATGTAAATGAAAAGGTGCAAATATGGAAGAACACTGGAAAATGCTTTGAAAGTTTAACAGTACTCTGAAATAGTGTTTTTAAAATCTAATTATGCTCCTTCCCTACATTTTTCAGAGACACAGTGTACTGGTTTTTCAACCCTGCATTTCACACTTAGTTACATAGATGCTGAACTAACGCAGTCCAAGTGTTGAAAAGAGATTTATTTATAGGCCTCTAGGAAAATGACTGTGATTTAGATCGGACACGCAGAGTTTATAATTGTAAATGAACTGTGTATTTCCAATAAAGCCCATTTATATGCAACTTTGCAGTGAGATGCTAACATGACACACACATAGAGTGCAGATCAGGAAAGAACCAGCTATCAGCAGAGCAGGTTTTATTGTTTATACAGCGACTCTGGTTTTAAATAAACCAAAATCCCTCAAGGATTTATTGTTTATAGCCTGATCTGGGCTTTATTTACCACAAACCCCTGAGGACTCGCCCTGAGGGGACGCGGCGGGAAATGGCGGGGCGGGGGCGGGGCCTCAGCGGCGGGAACGGCCACAGGGGCGTGGCCTCGCACAAGCCCCGCCCCTCAGCCGCACCCGCCGGGGCCTCGATCGGACAAAATGGCGGCGGGGCGGCCCCTCGGGGAGCGCCCTTAAAGGAGCCGCAGCGCCCGTGGCTCGGCGGTGCGGGCGGCGATCGCTCGGTGAGGGGAAGGAGGTGGTGGAGAGGTGCGTTGAGAACCGGTGACATCCTCCGGGAGCGCTCCGAGGCCGCCCTGCCCGCCCGTGCCGCGGCGGCGAGCGGTGAGACGGCGTTACCATGTCAACGCAGGTAATCAAAGCGGAGGCCTGAGGGATCGCCCTGAGGCGGTAACCGGGAGGGGATGGGGGGACTGGGAGCACACGGGGCCCCGATCTCCGGTCAGCCCTCTGGAGATGTCACTGCGGAACCACCGCCTGTCCTCAGGAAGCAGCGTTAAAACCACGAACTGCGCGCCTTCAAACATGAAGGAACGCCCCAATGTGGCTTTTCGTTAGCGCGCCAGCATCTTTCTTCCTTTCCTGTGCCTTCCAGTCTCACTGTCCTGATCTTGTATGAATTGTGTTTCCAAGTAATGGATAAAAACCAGTAGGTCTTATTCTTTCCCCCCTTCCCTTGTCCTCATTTCCTTTCCAATTTCGGAGAAAAGAAAAAAAGTCCATCTCAATGAAGAACATGTTCTCAAGGCACAACGTCATCACTCGCAAAGCTTCAAGTTCCGCTAACACAAGACTTTTCTATCTTAAGGAATGCTTTAAAATGTGCCCCTTGTTCAGTGGGTGGAGGTGTTGGTGAAGCTCTGTCTCTTGGAGATGGTTGCTCCAAGGGCTTTGTCACACATGGCTTTTCCTACACTTATCCCTGGGGAAATACGTTCATCACCGAGGGAAGTTTCTGTTAACATTCTCTAGAATTTCCCAGGCAGTCACAGGATAATTTGTTTGCAGAAAGGAAAACTCTGTAAAGGCTAGTGCTAGACTGATCCTATTTTTTTTTTCTCAGTTGCTTTTTTCTGCTTGCGTTTGTTCTTACCACAGAGCAGGTCATTTCAAGCTTTGGGAACATTTGGGATCCACTCCTCTGCTTCTGTCCCTGCCAGCTCTGTTAGCCTGGGCTGAGAGGATCTCCAGGCCTGGCAGACTTTGTGTAAACCACAGCCTGCAGGTCAGGAGGAAGATGAGCTGCCAACACAAAGCTGCTCAATCAGTCCCTGGGGCTGTGCTGTAGAAGGGTGGGAGTATAAAGGTAAAATTCTTCCCAGTGCCAGGAAAATTGGAAGCTGGCACCCATTGGAGATGTGGGGTTTTGGCAGCTTCTGTAGCACCTTTGTTGTCATGCAAACCTTTTGAGATCTAGCTTTCTACAGAGACTGATAATTGTTTCAGTTCTTCCAGGTATTGCCATGTGATCCCCTGCATTTCTGGCAATGAAGAAAGGCTCTGAAAGGAAAGCTCCAGTTAGAAAACCACTGGCATCAGCATCCAAGATACCTCAGCTAATGTCACCAGCCAGTCCAGGTGCCACATCTCCACATCTTGGCCAACAGACACCTCCAGCTGCTGCCAAAAGCATGGAGCAGAGGCCCCAACAATGGGATATTCCAGCAGAAAAAGTTGGAGCTGCTTTTAAATTTCACAAAGGTATTGTTTGGTAAATAATACTGGTATCCAAGTACATACCACAAGCATTAAAAGCCAGTGTTCTGTGAATTGTGTGATTAAAGATGTATGATCTGTTGGAAAGAAGCCTGAAAATAATTGCTTTTCATATTTATTTTTTTTTTTTAAGTACAAATGTGGAAATGGGAGCAATGAAAACTGGGGAGAATAATGAGACTTTTACTCCTTCCTGTAAATGCTTCTAGGGGGATGATTTTCAATGTTTTTCCACTCTTCAGTGTATAGAAAACAACAAATGTAAAAATCATCAATCCTTTCTGTTTAATTTCAGGTGAAAATGGTGTTAGCCCAGGGGTTAAGTACATAACTGAACCCCTTATAAGGGGTCTGTCAAAACAGCAAAGTCTGGCATGTATAAGCACACTGAATCTTTCTTCCCCAAAGGATGGGGACAAGAAATTTAAGGTAAGTTATTTGAAATAACTGGAAATTAAACTAAGTTTAACATAATTATAATTTATTCTTTAATACAGGGTTATTTTTAAGTGGATGTAAACAGCACAGTCTAATTCTGTTAGCCTACTTCTGCAACCAGCTTCTCTTAAAAGAAAAAGGCAATGGAGACTTGAGCAAAAGCAAAATAATTGCTTCATTAGAATGATGTTTAAAACAGATTATTTAATGTAGTTTTTGAGGTTTTGGATTGTGCTGGTTTTGGTTGGTTTGGGGGTTTTTTGGTGGTTTTTTTAAATAATGTTGCTTTTTATGTAGATGAAGACTGACCCACTGTAAATTTAAAATCCAGCTTTCCCACACTGTAGAAGACTGTACCTGAAGTGGGGTTTTAGAATACCACAATGAACTGTGATTAATAAAATATTAGAATGCTTGGTATTTTTAATTAATAGAAAGCTACTTTTCTCTTTTAAAAAAACCACCCAAACCCTGTGCTAAGGGATTTTCTGTTCTTTAGTACATAGAAAATTTGGAAAAGTGCTCCAAACTAGAAGTGCTAAACCTCAGTAACAACCAGATAGAGAAGATTGAGAAGTTGGACAAACTGCTGAAGCTGCGTGAGCTCAACTTGTCCCGCAACAGGATCAGGTGAGAGGAAACACCACAGGGTTTGGAGAGCCCAGGGGCAATAAAGCTGATTTTCCTTCCCTGTTTAACTGAGTTCTCTCACAGGAGCAGCACTTGAGGTGAGTTTCCCAACTGGATGTCAAGACTAACAGGCTTTGAGGTCTTTTTAACAAGCACAAGCTCTGAGGTATTAGAGTATAAATCGTTCTGGGAAGTGCTGTCAGTGTACAGTGGCTGTGGTTTAATTTGTTTTCCTTGGAAACCCAGCCAAGAGTGCAGGTTTCCAGATACCACAACCAAGAGTGGGCAGGAACACAATTAAGTGCATTAAAAGTTAATTAAACTTTTACTGTTTATTATTACAAGTAATATAATAAGTTTTTCTTTTAGGAAAGGAGGCTGAATGGGCTTGATCAGGCAGGTCATAAACTCCCTAAATTGCTTTTGAACTCTTTTGAGAGCCTGGTGTCTTGTAATGGTCCATGCAGTACCAAAACTCTTAATTGCTTTTAATTTTTCTGTTGATGAATTTTGATCTTTACCATTATAACACTGGAGCAGCAAGGCTGCCATTTCAGTAGAGACATTTACCATGAGAAGTGAGTAAAAACCCAGAGTTTGTTTCTACACATTGCATTCACCCAACTTCCTCTCTCCACAGGAATTGAGAAGGGCACAGTAGCTTTTAGCTCCTGCTCTGTTTTTACCCTTTGGTTATGTACAGCTCATAAATACCAAAAAATAGCACAGTCACAGGAGCACATCCTGCTGTGCTTTGTTGTAATACTCATGGTTTACTTAATGTTCACACATGCCCACAAAAAGTGCTCAAGTAAACTACAAACCAGCAGGATTCCTTCAATAGTTTTAATGAAAACACTAAAAATGTAGCTCTTCATGCTGTCAGTTTACAGTTGATCTTTCCTTTTTATGGGGTGGGGGGAAGAAACCCCACAGAACAACTTTGTTTTGATTCATCTTCGTCCCATTAGGTTCTCAGGAGAGAAAGAGCAAATTCTGCCTATACACATTGTCATATCATATCATATCAATAATATATCTATAATATCATATCTATAATATCTATGATATATTTTCTATAATACAATATTCTATAATATAATATCTATAATATTCTATAATATTCTATAATGTAATGTAATATTATATATAAAATATAATATCTGTAATATAACATAATATAATGNTATAATAGTGTTAATATTGAAATGAAGACAGGCACAAGTCATGAGTTTGTGACAATGACAGAAAATCATGCTGTGATTTTTGGTCTTAATTTAGGACTTGTAAGTAAGGGGGTGTAATCTCATTTGAATTGTCCATGGCAATACATAAAGGTTTTGCTGATCTCTTGGTTAATTAATTGTGACAGATTTTGTTGTTGTTTATCCATAATGCCTTTTAAATTTCCTGTGGTTCATGACAAATTTCATTTTTTTTTCTCCTTTCCAGCAAAATTGAAGGCATAGAACATTTGCAGAACCTACAGAAGCTGAACCTGGCAGGGAATGAGATTGAGCACATTCCTTTGTGGGTAGGGAAGAAACTGAGATCCCTGCGCAGCCTGAACTTGAAACAGAATAAAGTGTCCTCAGTAAGTGACTGTGGGTAGAAACAGGCATTGCTCAGGCTTTTCATGAAGTCAGCTGGGGCATTTACACTGATGGACTTACTCTGGGGAATTGCTGAGTGTCTTCCCCACAAAGTCTGCTGTGAAATGCAGCAGTTGGGAGCCTAATAAACTTATTTATCAGAGAAACTCCTGGTGTGCAGGTGTTGAAGATACAAACCTGTATTATGTTGTTTGGGAAAGCATAACTTTTTTGGGAGGTTATGCATGCACAGGCCTTGGTATCTTGAATTTCCAAGATAAATCTTGATTGCTTTTACACTCTTTGCAGTGGCATTTTTTATAGAGGAAATAAATTTGATTTTAGGAAGTGACTTTAGTCATAATACTGTGTATTTTGGTAGGTTTTTACAGCTTATTCTTTAGCATAAAGGTTAAAATAAATCCTTTGATATAGATCTAACACAGAATGTTCTACATCATCAGAAATTCACTCCTGGGGGTTTAATTCCTCTAAAAAGAATGTCTAATCCTAGTTTTGTTTCTCTTTGATTTAGCTCCGTGATATAGCTAAACTGAAGCCTCTGCAAGATCTGACCTCTCTGTTCCTTGCTGAAAATCCAGTTGCAAGTCTGCCTCACTACTGCTTGTACACCATATTCCACCTGAGGGCACTGGAAAACCTGGATGGACAGCCAGTGACAAACCATGACAGGCAGGAAGCTCTGGAGAGGTTTAATTTAGGTAATAATCTCTTAAATCTAAAGTGAATGACACAAGATTTAAGTTTAGGAAGGAAATGGTTTTTCTGTTTGAATGTTTCTCTGATTTTTTATTTTTTTTTTTCAGAAGAGGTAGAAAAATTAGAAAGAGAGCTGGAAAACACAAAAAAGGATATGGAGAACCTGAAACTTAACCAGTCCAAAGTGCTTGAGCAGCTTCAGCATCAAGACAAGCTCAACAAGTCACTAAAGGAAAAGGCTGTGCAGCAGAGACAAAGCTTTGAAGAGCTACAGAGGGACCTGGGCACCAAAAATGAGCTGGTAAGATAATCCCTGTCACTAAGGAAATCTTTGGACACAGAGCTGTCAATGTGAGAGTGCACATGACTGAAAATTTAATTTTAAAACTCTTTAGAGAGTGATTATTGACCTTCAATATTCTTTCTGTGGAAAAAGTAAGTATATGGAAGCAGCACTCAGTATCTCTTCTGTGATTTATAGTAACTTCTTTGTTTCTAGTAGTTATTTATATATTTCTGTTTAATATTTTGTCTGTTGATGAAAGGTTAAGCTGCTAAAATTGCTGATGTTCTGAATATGCTGCACTGGTCAGACTCTAAAGTGCTGCTGCAGTAAGGGAGAAGATTGCTGCTTTTACAGAAACAAGATGTGCACTCAAGTTGTATGTCAGTAATAGCCCTTGATTATTATTTTGGGAAATGCTCTCCAGTTTAATTGTATTTTATTCACATCATCCTAAAGTCTCATGTTTGAGTCTCTTTCATTGGTAGCCACAAAATGCAAGCAAAGTCCTGCTGACTTGAGAGTGCTGAGTTGTGAATGACCTGATGGGAACTCAATATTTGGATTTTATCCTGTTAGACTTGTCCTCTAAAATTTTATCCTTCAGACTCTCATACTTGGTGCTTCTCTAGCTGTTTCTCTGAACACACACACACTAACCAGCAGTCTGCTTCTAAAGTGAAGGGTTTGGTACAATGGGATGTAGCAGCAAATACTTTGCAGCCTGAACCCACTCTTCTCCTTTGGATGACAAACTTGGCTCACTTGTGTCTCCCTTTAGCTGGTGTCTGGGTTTGTCACAGTCCCCTTCCTGCAGAGCCTTTGTTCCTCACTCAAGGTAGCCCCACTGTGCCCTGCCTTGCATGGTTGGTTTTATTTCCAGGATGGATTTGCACGTTCCCTGAAGTAGCAACATTATTATGAAGTGTCCCAGTGAGACTTTGTATTCACTGTGCTTTGGAATATGATTTTTTTCCCCCTTTTCTCTGAAACAGAGTTAATTTTTGCATGACATCAGGTTTTGAAATCTTTCTTTAAGCTTTTTTTTGTTCTATTTCTTTTCCTCCATTAGTCCTGCTTTCCACTCTCTGTTGGAATTGTGCTGCATGTTCTCCCTCAGGTATTCAGTGTGAAAAGTTGATTTAAAAAGAAATCACATGATGGACCTTTACTTAAAAATAACCTCAAAACCAATCTAGCATATGGTTAAGCTAAAATAAAACACATAGACTTTATAATCTTGACAATTGTGATATTTTGGGTTTCTTACAGACCATGAGTGTTAATAGTCCTCATGCTCACTGGTAGTGAATATATTTCTTATTTTGGCCTAGATTTTGCTGAAGGATCATACCCAAATTATTGTTTCATCTAAATTATGTTTAAAAATAAACTTGTCACTATGATGTACATAAACATTAAAGGCCTTTCATGTGATCATTTGTATTCCATTAATCGTGGGGCTTTTGTCTCCTCTTAGCTCACCACTGTAAAATTGCCCTTTGTGATATTCTTGATCCCAAGACTGTGCTGTGAGCTTTGTTCCCACGTTAGGGGCTGTGCCCTGCCCTCTGTGGAGCTGCACTGTGTGTGGCAGTGATGAATTCCAGAGAACTCACTGGGTTTTGTGCTTGCTTAGCTGAAGCAGAAGACAGTGGAGCTGACCCGGGCTTGCCAGAAGCAGTATGAGCTGGAGCAGGAGCTGGCCTTTTACAAGATCGATGCCAAATTTGAGCCCTTAAATTATTTTCCCTCAGAGGTAATGATTTTTAAATCATGCATCTTTTTTTTTATTGCTGTTTCCCTTTGATTTTTTTCAACTTGGAAAATAAAAAAACCTTATTAGTTTTCCTTTAGTCTAATAGATTATTAAAGGCCCAACCTCTATCAGACTTGCAAACAAAAATGCCAGAATGAAATCCATAAGAAAAGTAAAGATTAGTAATCCTTGACTACAGTTAAGTTGTGTCTGAGTAAAACTTAAGTGCAACAATGTAATGGACTAAATATAATCTAAGTAAATTCAATATACTAAGAAAAGGTCTTCCAGACATGTGCAACAAACTGCTCACACCCCAGTTTTAATGGTTTCAATTCTGTTATAAAATAACAATATTTAAGGCAAAAAAATGTTAAGTATAATCTGTTTTCTTCTTATTCTTCTAATTTCAAATTGATTTTCCTTTTTATGCTTGACAAGAGAACTAAATGTATGTTAGGAGTTAACTGCAGCCATAGTTCTGAGATAAAGACTCTGCTTCCTACATTTCAGGAGGTTGAATTTGATAATGTGCCTGGTGAAAGTCCCTACATTGGCAAGGCCAGGTACAAAAGAAATATGTTTATAAAGGAAGGATACATTCCTGACAAAGCTCAGCAGCTGCAGGTTGGGAAAATGCAACAGGAGGAAGGTGACTCCTGCAGGAAACCCCAGCTGCAATCACATCTCCAAAGTCTAGATAAAATACTGCAGGATAAGGAAGAAATGATTCATTCAGGTAAAATCTTATTTTTTATCAAATTAAGATAAAAAACATGTATATCAGTGTTGTTTATTCCAGTGGCTACGTGCTTGAAGTAAGAATAGAAACAGTGTGTCAAAGGCTGCAAGTGCTGTGGTTGTTAAACACTGGATTGATGCAGTTTTTGTGTCAAAACTGCCCCAGTTTCTTACTGCTGTTATTTTAAGACAAATCAGGATGAGAGCATTGCATGTTATTGAAAACACAGTTCTAGGGATGAATATTCATTCATCATAATTGATGTATTAATTGAATTGTGTAATACTTGTTAAACAAGCTTTGGACGTGCTTTCTGAGAAACCAGAATGTATTTTTTAGCTGTGATTGTCACTGTGTTAGTGCTGTGCTAATTCATGTGTTCATACACTGCTGTATGATGTCATATACACAATAATATAATGTATTTTGTGGGGTTTGTGTTGGGTTTCTTCTGTCTGCAGCAGAAAGAAGATTAGAAGAACTGGGAAGTGAAATTGGAGATGCAGAGCAACAAGTGCTGAAAGTAACAGGGGAGCTGCAACAACTGGAGGATGCTCTGGCTCAGAAAAAAGTGAGTTTTTCCACAAAGAGCAAGGGAAGGTGTTTGAAGCAGTGTTGATGTAAGAAAATACAACTTTTTCTCCCCGTTCTTATAAAGAGGCCACTGTACAGACATAAATCCATGTGTCAAGCATCAGAAAAATCTTCCAGGTTTTAGAGAGCTTGTTCATAAATCAGCTGTTAGAGCTGTAGTGCAGTCAATGGCATCTGCTCCATGTGGTGCTGCTCATTTATTGCTGACTGTCCCCAGAACCCTTTGGAAGAACCTGCTGTGTAGGTTGAGTTGTGCAGCTGATCACCAATGTGACTACAGAATTGGCAGCAAAAATTAATTTATCAGCATTAAACTAAACCAGCTTCTTCCACTTGACTTCAACTCTCATCAATTATTTTTAATTTTCAAACTTGCCTGAAAATCAGTGACCAGGATCTTCTTTCTTTAAATACTAAATATATTCTTGAGCATCTGTGTATTTCCAACCACTCAACCTCCTAATGCTGTCTCCAGATCTCCCAGGCCAGCAAGGAAACAATTGAACAGCAATTGAGTGGAAAGTTACAAATCCTGCAGGAGCTACGCAAGGAAACCTTAGAACTGGAAAAACAAATGGAGAAACAGAAAAGAGAAATAGGGAAAAATCAGAAAGAGCTTGAAGATTTGCAGAGTTCACTTGGTTCTTTAAATCCTGAGGATCCAAGGCATGTAAGTAAAACCAGAAACTGAAGTTTTTGTATACTGTGCAATGGACTGAAGGCACCTCTTCACTTGTGCCTGTTTTATGAGTGATATATTCTTTTGCTGTTCGTCAAACTCATTAACTTAGAATTTGAAAGTTAAATAATCTTTACAGTTAAAATAATCCCACCAAACCAACCAGCTTTGATAAAACACTTGAACAACTCATTTTCCCAGTAGGTGCTGTAGAGCACGTTAGGAACTAAATCTTAATGCTTTGCACAAACTCACTGCAGAGCCCTGCAGACAATTTCTGTGTAAGAAATCCTTCATGCACCTTTTTGTGGAGTCTGGCCTTAAAGGTTTTTAAAGATGTGTGTCTGGCAGTGCTTATCCAGCCTGTTTGGTGGGGACTGTGGTCTTTCTCTGCTGTCACCTCCAGCCCTGAGAGAATCAGCAAAGCCTCAGAGGTCACATCTCCCAGGGCTGGGGAGCCAAGGGGATCTTGAGCTTCCACCTGACTTTATGATCATCAGGGGTGCAGGACTTTTTCTGAGGTATTAGCTGTGTTCAGGTACAGCAAACACCTACAGAAATTAAACAAAAATTAAACTGAATTATCTTTAACAGTGTTTTTTAAAAGCTTATCTTTCTAAATGAAAGTTTTTCCGGCCTGCTGGATGCTCCTAAGTAAGAAATGTGTTTTTATGCCTTGCTCCGTTTTCAACAGAAGCATGCAAACACTTGTTTAAAAAGCTCTTTTTATATTTTTAAACTTAATTTCCTCGGCTGTTGGGTGGCAGAAGGGCCGAGCGCTTTCCGGGAAGGGGCAGGAGCGGGGCCCGGGGGCAGGAGCGGGGCCCGGGGGCAGGAGCGGGGCCCGGGGGCAGGAGCGGGACCCGGGGCAGCAGTGAGCCCGGAGCTGGAGCGGGGCGCAGGGCAGCAGTGAGCCCGGGGCTGGAGCCGCCCCGGCCCTTCCCGCGGCCGCCCCTCGCTTCGAATCACAACACAGGAAACGCCATGCGGGCCAACGGCCGGGAGCGGGGCAGGGACCGGAGCGGGGCTGGGACCGGGAGCGGGGCTGGGACCGGGAGCGGGGCCGGGACCGGGAGCGGGGCCGGGACCGGAGCGGGGCTGGGACCGGGAGCGGGGCAGGGACCGGAGCGGGGCGGGGACCGGGAGCGGGGGGGGCAGCGGGGCGAGGGCAGCAGCTCCGGCCCCCGCCCCGGAGCCCATGGAGACTCCGCTCAATCCCTGCCCGCGCTGAAGCTCCCGGTGCTGGATTCAAATGAATTCTCGCTCAGGGGTGGGGCGTTCTGCAAGTGCTGTCTCAGGAAGAAAAGACAAAGACAAAGCTGTAAGTGGTCGGGGACTTGTGGCTTTTTGTTTCTTTTTCAAAGTGCATTTTTGGTGCGGTTCAGCAGCTGCAGCAAGATGGCTCGATGGCAGCGGCTCGGGTTTTACTTGTTGAAATTTCGCTTTTGAAAGCTGCAGGGCTGTTTGTGTTTGGCAAGGTGACAAGTTGAACTGTGCTGATATGGATGTTTAAGTTAACTTCCGGTTTAATCCGTTAAAAATACAAAGAGCTTTGGGTTTACCCATTTGCTTTTGTTGTGGAAGCAACTTTGTAAGTGTTCTTCTTCTCTGAGAACTCATATTTAAATTTACTGCTAGCTCGATTTATTTCTTTAAGTAGTAAAAAACCCCATGCAGTTAATTCTGACAGTATAATTCTGTATTTTCCCAAGTTTCTGGCATTTGGGTTGTTTCTGAGCAATTTCACACTGGTAAGAAATAACAATTTATTCTGTTGATAACCAAGTTTTTGTAAACAGCTGAAACAATCAGTTAATTCATACTAAATGCATGAAGTCCTTGCCAAAGTCTGTGTGAGCTGTGTGGTGTATCTCCCAGAAAGATTTTAATAAAATAAGATTTACTTAGGAATATTTACTTAGTAACTGTAAAGTTGGCCCCACTTGCTGTTTGTTCAGGGTATTTTCCTTCAAGTGCTGACCTGACATGTTCTAAAGCATCATCTGCTGTGAGGGCAGTGCAGGATGACAGGATTAAAGGTTCTGGGAGAAATCATGTTTGTTCTTGACTGAGAGAGGAAGTGGTAGAACAAAATGTAAAGGCAGGAAGAAAGATAGTAGCCATGAGTACTAATTTCTAAATGCAGGCTTTATTCAGCCTGGGCAGGGGGGAGCCTGCAGACAATGCTGGTACTCACAGATTGCTGCTTATCTGGGGTCCTTTGTGGGGCAGGACTGAGGGAAAAGAACAACAAGTAACAAACCCCAAAGCACCACAGTGTGTGCTGAGCTTGTGGCTTTTCTTGCTGATAGTGAGACACTGCAGAACTGAGACAAAATCCCAATTGGATTTTTTAAATCTGTGTTAATGCCCTGTGTACTTTACCTTGCTGTGACATGGCAGGCTCACATGAAAGCTCAAAAGGCAAGTAAAGAGCAGCACCTTGATATAATGAACAAACACTGCCAGCAGCTGGAGACTCGCCTGGATGAGATGCTCTCCAGGATTGCAAAGGAAACTGAGGAAATCAAGGATTTGGAGCAGCAGCTCACTGATGGTAAACTTTGATTTTTGTCTTAAAGTATTTCTTGTACTTAGGGCAACATGACAATTGAATTGAGGGTTGGTTTTGTTTATCTTTGCTCAAATGAAATACAGAATGAGTACAAAAGTCTTAATAAACTGTTCTTAACTGATGTAAAAGGAAACTGTGTGTGCTGACTTCACTTTCACCTGGTTGGGAAAGGGAGGCAGGAATGCACAAAGAGCTGCAGTTTCTTTTAACTCTTCCACTGGCCAGGTTAACACAGTAATATTGGGAATCCTAACCTTAAAAACAGTATTTTCTGGTTGAGTTCTTGGTACTTGTTTTTACTTACTCCAATGGCAAACATTTGAAATTATGAAGGAAGGAAATTTGGTTTGTTTAGTAAATAAATGTGGCTTCTTAACTACCTCGAATTCATTTTGCATTCTTGCAGGTCAAATAGCAACAAATGAAGCACTGAAAAGGGATTTGGAAAGTGTTATCATTGGCTTGCAGGAGTACCTGCAAAGTGTGAAGCATCAGGCAAAACAGGCCAATGAGGAGTGTAAGAAGTTGCAGAAGGAAAAAGAATCTTTGCTGGGAAGATTGGCAGGTCTGGAGGAGGAAAAAAACAACCTGGAAGTGGTTGTCATGGATGCAGAAAATATGAGAAAAGTAAGGCTTAATAACTCTTTTCCCAAGTTCAGATATCTAAGAATAAATTTGAACATATAGGCTGGTGATCAGATTGGGACTGGGGAACCACAATGCCTTGGACAAAATAATTTCTGATATGGCAACATGATGAGATGTGCCCACACACCTCCAGAAGAGAATCTGCCCTTTAAAACCAATTGCAAGAGACATCCAGTAGGTCTGAGCTTTGTGGGAGATGGCTCAGAAATGCAGGTTGCACCTTGCAGACATCACTGCAAATGGATTTGCAGTGACCCTGTGGGGAATGGCATCAGTGAAACCTCTGCCCTTGGCCAGGGGTGTGTGTGAGCAGCCTGGGTCTGTCCTGCCAGCCAATGACACAGAGCTCTCTGGGCATCCTGTTGGATGTTGTGTAAACCTGAACTCCTGGGACAGTTCTGTTTCACTGCCAGCTCCACCTTTCTAACCTGGGTGCAGATTTTGGCCACCACTCACCTGACCTTGCAGGTAGAAGTGCCACCCACCTTCAAGTTTTAGTGGAGTTCCTGAGTTAAAGGGAAGGGAGGCAGGGTACTCTTAAATTCTGGCTCTCCCATGTGCATCCTTCTAAAATGGGTATTAAATTGCAGGAAATTGCAATGCTGGAGAGTTCACTCCAGGAGCAGAGGGAGATAAATGAGTCCCTTCAAGGTGCTCAGGGGAAGGTCAGCGCCTACGAGGCTGAGCTGGAAGCTCAACTAAGAGAGAGAGATGCTGAAGCCAAGCAGCAAAAAGAAGAATTTGAAAAGCTGAAACAGCTTAGCCAGGTAAGAACACAGCTTTAGTGCTGTCAGCTACCCCAGCACACCTCATCTCCAAGGTTAAATCACAAAACAACTGCTGGTTTAGGTGTGTCCCCACAGTAGCAGTTTGCTGGCATTTAGAACTTTGCTTTGAAGCAAGGTGCAGATGGTTTCCTTGGGCTTGTTTTGTTGGATCTTTTTTAGGTGCTGTCAAAATTGTTACTGTTTTAAGAAATACATCTGTCATGTGTTTGGGTGACAGGTTGGGGTTGGGAGTGGGGACATTAATCTGGAGTGGTTTTGTGGTTTTGTAGATGGAACTGGCAGCCCTGCAGGATGAGCTTGAAAAGGAAAGACAACTGTTAGAGAATGCTCAGACCAAAGCACAACTGGCAGAAGAGAAGGAACAACAAAATTACAAGCTGCTTTTACAGTTCAAGCAATTGCAGGTGAAGTATTTGTTGTATTAAAAATTCTACCTTTTATCACTTGTGGATTTGTTTGCTTACATTTGTGTGGAATTTTTTTTTTTTGGTCTATTTTTAGGGAGACAATAATTTCCTCAAACAACAGCTTAAAGATCTCCAGAATCAGCTAAACCATGCTGTTGGTAACTTAATTCATCCTGAGGATGTCATGGCTTGTATAAATGAACTCAGGCAAAAGCTTCAGACAGGAGCAGGAGAGATAAAGTGAGTAAAATAAAAGTACAAACAGTGGGAAATTGGAGCATGGGAAAGGGGCAAGACAAGAGGAAGTGGCCCCACGTTGTGCAGGGAAGGTCCAGGTTGGATATTTGGGAAATTTTCCTCACTGAAAATCTTGCCAGGCATTGGAACAGGCTGCCCAGGACAGTGGTGGAGTCACCAGCACTGGAGGGATTTAAAAAATATTTTGATGTGGCACTTGGGGACGTGGGTTAGTGGTGGCCTTGGTAGTCCTGGGGGAATGGTTGGATTTGATGAACTTTTCCAACCTAACCTGAATGAATTACACAGCAGGTCTCAGATTTCCACTATTTGTCATTCATGATTTCAGGATCTGGTACCACAGTTTAAAATCACTGTTTTCTGTCTTGGAACCTGGATTGTTTCTCTTTCAGGTGTCCAAATTCAGCTGATATTTTAGGGAAAAACCTTGCAAGTCTGCAGAAAGAATTCAATGACATCCTTGCTGATGCACAGAAGGAAAAAGAGAAAGCATGGGCTGGACAGAGACAGCTGCAGGAAGAAATGGTATCCCAGCAGGAAAAACTGGAAGAGATACAGGAGAAATACAGACAGGCACGTATCAAACAGCAAAAGCAAGAGTGAGACAATTCCAGCTTAGTCTAAAAAATGTAACCTGCAGCCAAAGGATCAAGTTTCACTTGATGAAGCTTTGCTGTGCTCTGTCCTTTGTGTAACAGTGGAGTCTGATTTGATTTTTCATTAATAGTCTTCCTGATTTTTACCTGATTATTTGGTGAATTGGAATTTAGTCCATGATCTGTCTCAGAGGCAACAAAGACTTTAATGACCACTAGAAAAATACAGCTCTGAACCTTCCTGAAAGACTATTATACATATCTCTAATACAATAACTGAGGCACTCTTAAAATATTATAGTTACAGTGGCACAGTAGTTACCTTTCCTTTCTGTTTTGATGCAGAATATGCTGGTAACTGCATTTCCCAGAAATTTACTTAAATAATTAAAACAGGTTGGCTTTTGATTGGAAAAAAAAATTCTGGCTACTTATTCTAACAAATTTTATTTATAGGTTAAAGCTGAAAACAGGCAAAATAAGAACAAGGTCCATCAGTTAGAGAATGAAATTCAACGTTTACATGAAAAAATAAAGAGTATGGAAGAGATTCAGGGCCTGGCTGATCAGCAGCTCCAGGAGGCAGATGAAGAAAAAGAGGCTATTCTTGCTCAACTGGAGAATTTGGAGAAAAGGGTAAGAGTGGGTGAGGGCAGGTCCGTGCAGTGTTTGATTGCTCAGGAAAGAAAAAACAAAAGCTTGTGAATTTTTACCCTCTGTGATAAAACAACACATACAGAAGCACAAATGTTAAATATAACATCTTTGTTAAATGTTAATGTATGTTAAATAAGTTAAATATAACATCTTTCTTTTCCTTAAATTTCACTGCTTGTCCTCGCTGGAGATTTTTTTCCTAAGTAATACAAAATGGGGTGGGGGGGAGAAGATGAAAGAAAGCACATTGTCCAAGTCTCTTTTCCTGCTTTCAGAAAAAGGCAGAAGATGCCAGGGCACGGATGCAGGTGCAGAGCCTGGACAAGCAGCTGCAGGAGCTGCAGAGGGCAGTGATCACCTCAGACAGGCTGGCAGCCAGCGAGCTCTCCATCACTGCCAGCCAGCTCAAGGCTCTGCAGGACACTGTGCTCAGGGTTAACCAGGACACTGCTGAGGTAAAGCAGCATGGGGAGTTCATTAATGGCTTGTTAATGCCATTGTGGTGGGAGCAGTGCTGGTGTCCTTCAAATCAGCTTCAGGGCTTTCTCCTGGATTGTTCTGAGCTGCACTGGAGCTTTTGCTTTGGGCAGAGTTTGAGGTGCAGTAGGTGAGTGAGGAAAATTGGGTATGGACAGGTTCCTGCTGTGGGAGGGAAAGGAAGGGGGAAGGTCATGAATGTCTTATTAACTGAAAGGCAAACAATAGATAATACATTTCTGTAAGACAGAAAAACAAAAGAAAGGACTGGAAACTCTTTTTCAAACTGGGAAGCGCTTTTGGCTACATAATAACATCTCCTGTGTACCAGTGCTGTAAAGTTAAAGGAGAAACTGTATTTTACATGTATCTGGAGTTCCAGAACAGTCAGGTGCTGATGCTTCTCAATGGTTAGCATTTCACAATGGCACATCTCAAGCCTGAGAAATGCTCCTGCAAACTACAGCTCAAATGAAAATCTCCATTTCAGAAGCTTGAGGAAGCCCAGAAGTTCTGTGCTGAGGCAGCTCGTGCTTCCCGGGCTCTTGCCAGAGCAGAAGCAGAAATAGAATTGCTACAACAACTCCTGAAGGAGAAGGAAGAGCAAGTAGGTTGTTTGCTCTGTGTTATATGATGACATACCAGTGAATTTCTGGAAATGTCGTGTTTAGAGGTTCTTGCCCTGCCCTTTTCCCCTCAAGTTTTCCCAAATCACAGAGTTCTTCCCTGCCCTGACACCAGCCCAAGAACAAACTGAAAATTTCGCTGCCTGGAGCAGCTGAGTTTTATGGAAAACCATCACCTGTTCACTCAAACATCTCTCATATGAGGGGATGGGAAGAATGAGTGGGAGCTTTTTGTGATTTAACTTCTATTTCAAATAGATTCTGCAGGAAATGGAGAAAGCTGGTGAGAAAACTGTTGCATCAAACACTCAGAAGTTTGAAATTAATAAGTTAAGTGAAGCCTTGGAACAGCAAAAAGCAGAGATTGAGCGTTTGAAATGGTTGTTGGATAATATTGGGACAGGTAATTTCTCTTTTCTCTCCACTTCTTGCAGACAGACAGGGACACAGGAGATTATTATTCCCCATTTCTCACTGTTTGAACTGAGAATCTGGAGAATAGTGTTGACAATATCCTTCTGTACAGGTTTATACAGGATGTGTGTCAGTGTTTTTAGTTTGCGCTTTTTGCAGCTGTTCAGAAAACACTGATTGTGCTGAGCATTCCCTTTAAACTGCTCTAGGACATTGTCAGAGCTCTGTGTAAGGAAAATGAGCAGCAGTTACCTGGATCTGAACTTCTATTTCCACAAGCTGAAACCACCAAGCCCCCTGTGTACGTCTGTCATTACAGAGAACATTTAGTTTGTTTCCCTCAGCATTTAATTTTTTAAAATACAGTTCCAGTTTAACTAGATAACATTGAGGGAGAAATTGAATGCAGTATCTATTTAACTATTTGCCTTAGGTGACCCTAAAACTGTGCTTCATTTCCAGGTAACAAAGATGAAATGGAGACCTTGCAGGGTGAAATTGCTGCCCTCAGGAACGTGCTGTCACAGCAGAATGATCACAGCCTCAGGACAGCAGAGGTGAAGAGAGGGGGATACTGGTACTACATGCCATCATCACAGGTCAGGAATTAAAATCCTGTCATGGATTGTTTTCCTTGTGGAAAGCCCTTTGATGGGGGAAAGTGCATTATAAATTTAGTAGGTTTGGGAGAAATTTAAGAACAAATATTGGCTGGCTTGTAGGAGAAATACTGAACTGGGACACACACAAATGTTCCCTGGTAAAGCCCTTTACTGTGCTCATGGGAGTCCAGGGTACACAACACTGGGAGAGAACTGTTCAGTGGGCAGTACTGAAAATCTGTTTAGGTAAGGGTTAAAAGGGAATGTTACAGACAAACATTCCTTCCAAAAGAATATTTGTCTGAATTTAAAACCAATACTGTTAGAATGTGTTTACTGCTCTTAAAGCAGCATCATGCTCAGAACTGAGAGACAGCAGAGTATGTGTAGCTTGTTGTGAAAATCATTAGAATGTCTGCAACAACTCCTTTATTAGCCATGATTTGTTATTTCTAGATTAACACATGCTGTATTTTTTTCTTTAGGTTTCAACTCCTGCTTCCCACAGCACCAAAGACTCTGGAGTGTGTTTGGGGTGCTCTGGCACGTCCCCAGGCAGGAGAGGGGATGCTCAGGACAGGCCCTGTGGGAGGGAGGACCTGTCCAGCCAAGGATGTTGGGTTTATTCACCAGTTAGAAATAGGCTGTACAAAGCAAATTCTGCCAAAGGTAAGTCAGTGTCAGTTTCAGAGTGTTTAGGAGCAGACTAAAGTTGGGCTTGCTTAGAGTTCACAGAGGTTTTTTTGGTGGGCATGAGTGAATATAAATGTTTAGTATTGTTTAATAACTTTGAGCAACATTTGTTACATTTTTGTAAATTACATAGAATTTTAAATGTCCATTTGAAGACTATCTCTACTGCAAAAAATTATTAAAAATAACATGTTTGGTTTTGTCTCTTTTAAAGATGAAAGAGCAAAAGAAGATGGTGAAGGAAATGCAGGATGTCCTGTCCCTGAAGGCTCTCCCTTTGTCCCACCCCCGGGCACAGTTATTTACACAGCCCTTCCAGATGGGGCCCCTGCACCTCAGGGNTTTGTAAATTACATAGAATTTTAAATGTCCATTTGAAGACTATCTCTACTGCAAAAAATTATTAAAAATAACATGTTTGGTTTTGTCTCTTTTAAAGATGGCCCTCTGCCTCCCACCTTCACTGTGCCACTCCTCCCCCTGGGAGTGCTCCACTGCAACATCCCTGAACATCAGGAGCTGGTAAGAACCAGAGCTGCAGCTGGAACCCTTGGGAGCTGACTGGCAAATGGGATAGGAAAAGCTCCCTGCTAGGAAGGGTCTGGGTTCAGTCTTTGCCATCTGGGTGTCAGGAGGCCTCAGCTGGAAAATAGACCCTGACTGTGTTGTTCTGTTCCCTGTGTGCAGGAGGGTGAGGTCTCGAGGCTGGAGGACACTGTGTGCTATTTAAAGTCTCAGAAATACAAAGAGAAATGCTCCGAGGCAGCTGAGCAGAAATACAAAAAGGAGGTGGAAAGATTGCATGGCAATGTTGAGGAGCTGGAGCAGGAGAGAGAAGAGCTGGAATGTGAAGTGGCAGAGCTGCGCCGAGCGGCTCAGAGACGGAGCACACACAGGTGGGAGCAGGGCATGGAATGCACTGGAAGGAAACATGCAAATCCCTCAACCTTTTCCCAGCAAAAGCCAGCCTTTCGACTCATTTCCAATTCTAGAACTTCAAGAGGCTCCCAGATCTTTGGCATCTTTGTATTTTAATTCTGTGTTTTTCATCCTGACCTGTCAGGGACTTCATTGAGGGCTGCACCGACAGCCTCCTTGCAGAGCAGCTGGAGAAATCCCTGCAGCAGCAGCAGGAGGGTGTTGCAGAGGAGATTGAATGTGCAGAGAAAACTCTCCTGAAACGCCGGGCTGAGCTCAGGGAGGCTGACAGGCTCCTCACAGAGGCTCAGGTGGAACTCGAGAGCACCCGGGGCAAGGTGAGTGCAGGAAAACCCTGTTCTGTTTGTCTAGGTAGTTTATTTTCACATGGAGCCTCTTAAAATGCTTCTATATGAAAATGACTTGGGAAATAAACTGTACTAGAGGAACTTGGTTTAGTCCCTGTTGAAAAGGAGGAAGGTTTTCTGCTCTGGACAAGAGAGGAGAAAAAGTTGTTCATGGTAGAAAGAGGGAGAAGGCTGAGGTGGAATATTCAAGCCAGGATCTCACCTTTAAACAGCAAATGCAGCATAAGGTGGAATGTATTGTCTCAATCTTCAATTTCTGCTTCAGACTAAAGAGACTCTGCAGAAGTACAACCGTGCCAAACACCATTTGTCCTGCACTGAAATGGAGGCAGAGGAGCTGGAGCAGAGGGCTCAGGAAACAGCCACCAAACTTGTGAAAGCAGCTCAGCAGCTCAGGTACCCTGAGTGCTCTTGGGGGTTTGTGTCACACGGGGTGAGCACCAGGACTGGGTTCCTTCCAGTACCATGACACTGCTTTTGGAGAGGGAGAGCTGTCAAAATGTTAATATGAAAAGGCATAAATGCTCTTCTAGGTTATTACAGACAGACACGAGGGGATTGGAGCAGCTTAAGAGGGAACAGGAAGGTATTTTGAAGGAAATCAACAAAATGGTGGCT
The DNA here is from genome assembly GCA_013399915.1 of Illadopsis cleaveri. Classification (NCBI taxonomy): domain Eukaryota; kingdom Metazoa; phylum Chordata; class Aves; order Passeriformes; family Timaliidae; genus Illadopsis; species Illadopsis cleaveri. The sequence continues at coordinate 51,101 of VXBB01015517.1, forward strand.
GCAAAAGACTCTGAGTTGCAGTCATTAAACCAGAAGATAGAAATGCTCACTGAAAGGTGAGTACTTTTCATCTACCATGAGCTCTATTAAGTTAAACATGTCCTCCTCCAGTGAGTCACTGCCTAAGACATTCTCACTTCTCCTGAGTCCTGTTTTTATCCTCACTCTCAGCCTTCAGAAGCTCCAAGGAGATATTCGACTTGCAGAAGGCAATGAGAACCAGCATCTCCAAATCATCAGAGAAGCAGAAAACCTTGTTCAGGGCAAGAAAACTGAACTGGAAACATTGAAAGATCAGGTGAGGCTTGGCCTGCTAACCCTGGGCTCTCCATTCTGTTGGAATTGACCTCTGTCTCACAGTTATGATCCCAGTCTCTCCAATGCACTTTTTCATGTTTAGCTACAAAAACAAAAGCTTGCACTGATTCTTCTGTTCAACTTCTCCACTGCAGATTTCTGCTCAGCAGCAGGAGCTCTTGTTCCTGGAGCAGCAGGTGGCTCAAAGAACAGAAGAGCTCCATGCCCTTCAGGACTGCATTTCCCAAAGGACAGGTGACCTCAAAGAAGCTCTTCGAGATGGAGAGAATGAAGCCCATGAAAAACTTTGTCAAATAAGGGTGAGTTTCCCAAATGAGTTTTCAAATCATTATATAGCAAAAGACTTGAAGTGCTACAAACATTCCAGGAGGTTTCCACAAAGTGAGTTTTGCTTTTAGTGCCCTCCCCAAAACCCACTGAGAAACAGAACATGGAATTTTGTGGGTTTGTGTGACTAAAAGCTTGGTCCAGATGCACAAAGAAGAACTCCCCAGTTCCAGTAGTTCTTACAGAATTGGTCCCTTGAGAGCTAAATGACAGTAAATATCAGTCTGTGAATGACTTCCTGTTGCTGAGGAGCAGCTGCTGAAGGAAATCAGTGTGATCAGTGTGTGTAAAACACAACACAGCTGCCCCAGCCTGTGCCCATCCCCATTTGCACAGAGAGGATTCTGTACTTCCCTACTGAAATCAAAACCAAGTATCAGGGCTAATTATATTTTGTGGTTTATTTTCTTTTGTGAGGGCTTCTTGTCTGGTTTTGTTTTAAGGCCTGTGATTCACTTGAATGACAATGTTGTGGTAAGATTTGAAGATCAAAATCTTTGCAGAGTTACTACTCCAAATTGTCAATAAGCAAGACCTTAACTTAAATATTCTGTATTTTTTGTTTGTTGAACTAGAATACTGATGATAGACTGTTAAACTTCAGTTTAAAGGAAAAATTCATTTAAAATTGCAAAGAATGGTAACACTGATACATTCTCACAGGAAATGAAAGTACTTCTGGGAGAGCTTAGTATTGAGAGGGATGAACTGGATGTCCAGGTGAATGAGAGAAGAGCACAGCTTTTGGTCCTAAAGAAGGATGTTAGAAAGGAGGAGGAAAATCTTCAAGGAATACTTGGGCAAATCACCAAGCATAAGATGGGTATGTCCCAGGATTTACTGGCTTTTGTGCAGACTGGGGAGGAACACACAGAGCTCTTGAGTTCTCCTCATCCTAATCCAATAACTGCTCTTTATTTCACCTCACTAGAACTGAAACATGTGCTGGAAATGCTGGAGCTTGAGAAGAATGAACTGGAAGCTTTGAAACTGCAACATGAGCAGAAGGTCAATGAGCTGGAAAAGACCCAGGTGGCCGTTCTAGAGGTAAGAAATGCCTCTGTGGCTGATGCAGAAACTGGGAGAGCTCTGCTTCTCTTAAGCCTTGGGAAACAGAGTCCTGATGCTTTTAAATCAATCAGTTTCTAATCTGATTTCAGCTTATCACAGAAAAGTCTTAAAGTCTGCTTAGGCCCTTTAAAATAATGGGATTTTTTGGTGTGTGTGAGAGAGGGGGAGCACAGAGGTTCTTCTGTGGCTGTAGAATGATGGATGCTGGTTTTTAGGAGCTTCCAGAGTCTTTTTATCTGGATCCTGTGCCCTCACTTCCAACCAATGATTCTGGAAGGGGGTTTAACTCAGCTGGGTGATCTCTAGCATTAAAAAGGTCCCCAATGTACTTGGAACCATTCTACTGTCTCCTTCCTCCATTAAATGCCCTCAAATCCCTCTGGCTGCAGCTAAGGGTGTCAATACTTGTTCTGCTTCTGGACCATTTCAATGTGGTGCTCACCATGCCTGTTTTTCCTAGGAGAAGCTAAAACTGGAGAATGTTCAGAGGTTATTTCAGTGTCAGCAAGGGGAAGTGGATTGGCAGGAGCAGCTCCTGAGGAAGGACCGTGAGGAGAAGGAGCAGCTGGGCTCTCAGATGAGAGCTCTGCAAAACAGCATCGAGGCTCTGAGCAGAGAGAAGGAGAAGCTGGAGGAGGTCTCCAGGAGTTTGGAGAAGAAATTGTCCCAAACCAAAAGGTGGGGGAATGTCTTTTCCTGCAGAGATCAGAAGGGATGAGGAAGTGTGTGAATGCCTGTTTGTTGTAATTAAAAATGCAGCTCCAACTCTGAGGTGCTCAATGATACAGAACAGGCATTTTCTTATGTTCTGTGGAGTTTTTGCTTTAAGCCTCTCTACAGCAGATTTAAAAAATATTCAGCAGTGGAGCTGGTGAATCAGCAGCATTTATTATATCCTGGCAGAAATGAGAAATCTTACAAAAACTAAAGTGTTGCATCTTGGAACAGGACATCTGTCTTACTCTGACTGCTCATGCCATCCCTTTGGGCTCTGAGGGTTTTTCTGCCATTTTTGAAGTCCTCACCAAGGATTTCCAGCTAACCAAGAGTATGATTCACATTTTACAGAGACTTAGCTGCTGCTGAAGACAGCAGCAGAGCTGCACTGTCCAACATGGAAAAAGTGGAATTGGATGTTAAGGACCTGCAGCAGGAGGTGGAGCTACTGAACAAGCAGAAGAAATCACTGAATGCAGAGATTGTTGCTGTCCAGGAGGATCTTCAAGGTAAAGATCAATTTTTGGGTTTAAGCAATGATACTTTTTAAGAGAAATTCTGTTAAAAGACACACTTTATACTGAACTGTATGATATTAAACATTCAGCATGCTTAGATGTTCATAGGCAGAAAGAATTTAACATGATGAAAAGATGGAAATTTCATAAACTGTGCTTGCTCATGAAAAGAGAGAATTTCTGTGCATTGGCATTTCAAAGTGCTGATTGAAAATGTCTTGTCACCAAATACTTTTCTAGGGAAAAAGGAAGAACTGGAAGCACTGAAAGGAGAACTGAATGACTCGAGGCAGCAGCTTCACCTGGTGGAACAGGTTGGTTTGGGATGTCCTTATGGTCACTCTGGGAGTTTGTTGTTGCTCCAGTTTGTGTGGGCACAGCTCAGCATCAGAGCCCTGCAGAGCTGAGAGCAGGGATTGCTTTATTGCCTTCTGCTTGCTGAGTGTGGAGTGGCTTTATTGCTTCTTAAAAGATAATTTAAAGACAACCAACCAAGCAGCACCTTCTGGCTTTTTATCTGGTGGCTCCCTCTGTGTTAATTCACTCTGTGGCTGGTGTGAGTGGAAGGAGCCCTGAGTGTGTCAGGGACCAGCTTTGTTCTCTCCAACCCAAACCTTTGGGGCTGGTTCCTCTTCCCAGCTCCTCCTGCCACAGGCTTTTGTTTTGCATGGCAGGATTTGGAAAACAGCTCCAGGCAGCAGGAGGAGCTGCTCAGGGAGCAGGCAGCCCTGAAGGAAGAGATCCAAGAGTATTTAAGGAGACGTAAGGAATGCCAGGAGAGGCACAAGAGGAGGGAGAACCAACTGCAGCAGCTCCAGAAAAAGATTGAAGAGAAGGAAACGGAACTCGCCCAACAGGAAGTGGTAACAATCCCCCTGACGTGCCTCACTTCCTCCTGACCTTAAAAATAATTCAGGGCAAAAAGTTTGAGGTGTGAGTTTACAAATAATCACAAAAGCACAAGGCTGGTTTGGCCAAATCAGCTCGGGTTGGGTGAGGAGTTTCAGCCAAGTGTCGCCCAAAAGAAAAACTGAGGGAGCTGTTCTGAAAATGAGAGAGGCAAGGAAAACTGACAAACATTTCTTGTCAGTAGGGACTGTTAGACTGCAGTTCTTTCCAATTGATGCTGTTTTTACTTCTCTAATGTCTCTTAGTGGTGGTTTTTGTTCTCCCTGAGTTGGTGCTGGTTCCAGCTCAGACTTGGGGGTTTCTGGCAGGTTCTTCATCGCCTCAAGCAAAACTCAGAGCGTGAAGGGAAAAAACTGGAAGAATGTGCAGCTAAAGTGAAGGATCAGAAACTCCTGCTGGAAAAGGAACTAACAGATCAACACAAGAAGCTGGAGCAGGCAATAGCCAAAGTCAGGCTGGCAGAAGAGAACCTTGGGAAGCTGGAAAAGGAGGAGTCCCGGTGTGCAGCTCTTGAAGAAACCATCAGAAAAAGCAGTAAGAGTCATGGCACAAATGTACTGCCACCATCCCTGGGGGCTGAGGATAATGGCACAACAAATATTTTTGTTCATCTTGCTTGGGTTCTTGGAGTTTGGAAAATATCTGCTGTGTATGAAGTGGGCCAAGATAAGATTTTGCTAATCAGGATTTTTTTAAAAAAAATGTTTATTACAGAACATCAGCTGTCAGAAAAAGAATTACAGTTACAAAAAAAAGACAGAGAAATACTGTGTCTTCAGAAAGAACTGGAGGTCTCCATGTCTGAGCTAAAGCAACTTCAAGGTCAGATAGTGTCAGAGAGGAGAGAAGCAGAAAGACAAATCTTGAGTCTGAGAGAAACACAGAAAATGCAAAGGATGGAGCATGAAAGCAAACTGCAAGTAAGTCCTTGCTGAGTGGAGAAAGTTTGGGGGTTTGGGTTATTTTAAACAGCAGAATGATGGAACACCCATTTTTGTCACTGGAGGAACAAAGCAGTGCAACAACTTCCTGAGCAGACTTGAGGCAACCAACCTCTGGCATTCCCAGTGCTGCACAACTCCTGTTTCTGCCCTGAAGGAATCGTGGCTTCTCTCAGCTCGTGTTCTGTAGTGGATGCTGCCACTGAAAGGCCTCCCCCTGCCCTTTCCTGGGAGCAGGGGATGGAGGTGGCAGCCTGCAGAGTGCCAGGGCTGAGCTGGGCACCCACAGGCCCTGCCAGCCCCGCGCCTCGGGGGGACCAGGGACAGCTGGGGGCCACGGCCAGGGGGGCTGAGGGCTCGTGGCTTCACACAAGCTCATTTGCTCTTGGTTTGGAATCTTTCTCCTGCAGTATCACAATTGAAAATACACCCAGAGTTGTAATTTATGCAAATCACTAAATGTTAGCAGTGTTCAGAGCCACTCAGCAGGCATTTAACAACTTGCCAGTGCCAGCTTGGGCCTGCTTTTTCTTCTTCAGACACTCACTTTAAATTAAAAAGTGATTCACCTTGTCTGACTCCTTCAATAAACCCTTTATCAATTGTTTTGAAGCCCTTTAAAAACAGAGCAGAATATTGTTGGCAATTGGAAAGCATTTGGGAAGGCCCTGCAAGGTCAGAGTGTGGCAGGTTTGGGTTAACAGCTGCTGGTAACTGGAGTTGCCTGTTCCCTCTGAGGGGCTTCCCTGGCAGGGTTAATGTTGGAACCAGGGCTGCAGCAGGTCAGAGGCTTTGGGATTTCTGTCTGCAGTGCTCCATGTCCTTGCAGCCCTGTTCAGTGGCACAGGAAAAGCCCTCAGGACTGGTGTTTGTAACCCAACTGTTCTGTGCTGCAGGTTAAAACCCAAGACCTGGAAGAGAGACAAAGGGAAATGCAGAGTGCAGCAACCTTGCTTAACCTGGAGGTTGAAAATGAAATTAGGACGGGGTTTAAATCTCCACGCTCATCTTCTCCAGACCCATTGGAAGATTTGGAAGCATCATTTGAAGGAAAGAGGAGTCTGCAGAGTGAGTGTGATAGCTCAGAGACTGCTTCCTTCACTGCTGCTGACAGACAGCTCCTCTCCTTGGAAGAAAAGTTCAATATTTCCAGAGTCTTCTTACTGGTAAAATGCTTTGGACAAGCAGCTGCTCCTGGTGCTGTGCTGGTCCCTCTGGCTGAAAGTGCTTTTCTTTTTCCCAAAGGATGAGCAGTGGCGGGGAGAGGCGCTGCGGGAGGAGCTGCAGCAGCACGAGGACAGGCTCAAGGTGCCACGTCTGTGCCCCTCACATCCCCTGGGCCCCTTCAAAACATCATCTAAACAACCTGGGGGAGCAGGGATCCTCCTCCACTCTAATGACCACAGCCAGGAGCTTTGGGTGGGAACAGTAAAAGCCTGGCTGTAGCAAGATGAGTAATTTTAATTGGCAGTTAATTGGATGTTGGAGTATTCCAACAAGATTCTCTCATTTATATCAACCTTTGGACAGAGGAGTTCAGCACCACCCACAATCACCTGAAGGTCCAGGCTCAGTTAGAACATGGCCAGCAGGACAGAATAACTCCCAAACCCACTGCCCCCTGCTTGTGGTGTGAGACTCAACCTTCCAGCCTTTAGGGCTGACTTTACACAGTGTTGCCAATGCCTGGTGTGCCCCTCCCTGGTGTGTCCCTCCCTGGTGTGCCCAGTCCCGGTTTTTCCTCCCTGGTGTGACCCTCCCCAGAGTGCCCAGCCCAGTGTGACCCTCCCTGGTGTGCCCAGCCCGATGTGCCCCAGCCCAGTATGACCCTCCCCAGAGTGCCCCTCCCTGTGTCCCCTCCCCGTGTCCCCTCCCCGTGTGACGTGCGCTGCGTTGCAGGCGCAGCTGCGGCGCTGCCTGGCCAAGCAGGCCGAGGTGCTGCTGCAGGGGAAGCGGCAGANCCCAGCCCCGGTGTGCCCCTCCCCGGTGTGCCCCTCCCCGGTGTGCCCTCCCCGTGTCCCCTCCCGTGTCCCCTCCCCGTGTCCCCTCCCCGTGTGACGTGCGCTGCGTTGCAGGCGCAGCTGCGGCGCTGCCTGGCCAAGCAGGCCGAGGTGCTGCTGCAGGGGAAGCGGCAGACGGCCGGGAGCCTGCACAGCCTCCAGCGCCAGCTCCAGGTGCTGGATGACCTGGTCAGCAGCCCTGCTACCGAGTACCTCTTCCTGCCCAGCAGCCCCAGCCTGGGATCTCTTCACAGCACTCTGAATGTAACTAAAGCTCAGGTAAGGGTCTGCTGAGCACCACAGTTCTGATTTTGAGTGGGGTTCAATGGTTCTTCTCTCCCTGGGAGTTGTTACAGACTCTCTCCGAGGCTGGGCAGGGGATTCTGGAGGTGGTGATCACACCCTGCCCTGCTCTGTGAGTAGCTGATGTCTTTGGGAAGGCTGAGCTCTCCTCACAGTGCTTTGGGGGTTTTTGCAGGTCCCCAGCAGGCCGGGAAGTGCGTTGGGATCACCAGTGCTGCATTCCAGCTCCCACGGGATCTCTCGATGAGGGCAGAGGTGAGATGAGGCTTCAGGCCAGTTCCAACCTCCCAGAGACACGAGTGGCTGGAGGGCTGAGGGACCAGGGGGCAGCTGTGGCTTCACAGACCACACTGTCCTCTCCCAGTGACAGCATTCCCGGGGCTGTGTCCCTTCTGCTTTAGCTTGGTGTGCTGTGAGCTGAGAGCTGCTGGGAGCTCTCCTGGGACACGGAGTTACTGCTGCAGAAATTGTTGCCATCCCTGGTCTTTCAGGAACTTTCCTGGTTCAACTGTTCAGCCCCGTGGCTGAACCTCTGGGACAGCTGGTTCTACCCCAGCCTGGTACAAAAGTGTTCTTTTGTAACGGTTTAAGGTACAAATGTTACTTGAAAAGCGGCTTCACTTTACAAGCAAAGGCCAAAGCACATCCACAGCTTGGACAGGGGCCCTCAGGTGCCACCTCTGAAGTTCTCCTACCTCACTGGGTGAGCCTTGTCTGAAAAGGCCTTTGCCACCACTCACAAACAGCTGCTGCAAGGCCTGTACTGTGAAGGTTTTGTACAATTGGCAACAGGTTTTTATATATGTTGGTTTTTTAAAAAAAATATTTTAAATGTGTATTTAAACATGTCCAAACCAACCTATTTAAGTGTTCAGCTAGTGGCCAGTTTCCACTTTGAAAAGACCGTGTTACAAGGCCTGATCTGTTGCCAAATGCACAGAGGTTTAAAATACAATTATTTTGGATACTTCCTTACAATAAACTTTTGTGATTGATGCTTTTATCTGAGGGTGGTTGCAGATTCTTTTCCTTGCAGTTGTTCTCCAGGACACTGTTCCTGGCACAGCCCTGGCCAGTGACAATGCTCTGAGTGCTGGGGCTGCTCCTTGCAGGAACGTGTCCAGCACTGGCATTTCTGTCCTCATTTCTCTTCCCCTCCTGAGGCTTGGCTGCATCACTGTGGATACACACAATGGCTTCTTAACTAAATTATAATCAACTTACTCTACTGAGTAGAGCAAAAGCCACTTTGTAAATCCTTCAGGCAGCAGGACAAGGCAGAGGCCAAGACAGGCCAGTGGCTGTGCAGGGATTGTCCCAGCCCTCCCCACCCTTCCCCAGGGATGGGCTTTGGCATCAGGCTCAGCCTGGCCCCTTCTCATCCTCATTAAAGATAACATTGTCAGAGTTCACTGGGAACAAACACCACCCAGCCCTGCTTCCCTTAGAGAGCAGCTCTGGAAACCACTGGCAGCTTCCTCTGGGAAAGCCTGTGAAGTTTGTACCAAGTAAGGCCCAGGGTGAAGGCTGAGCACAAACCCAGCACTCCAAGGAGCTCTCCCCCTCAGAGCAAGTAACACACAGCAGGGAGGTTTATCTAGATACAGGTACTTTATTTACAAATATTTAGATTAATAGCATTGTTACATCAAATGAGGAGTACAGCAGTCCAAACAGATCCTTTCTGTGACAGAAACAATAAGACCTACTGTAACTTACTCTGGGAGTACAGGTATTGCACCTCAACAAGCTGTAGTCATTACAACACTGACTTCACATCAGCAGCAGGTCGTGGTCCCTGGGCAAACCCTGGTGCAGCCTTGGGTTAAGCAGGATGCAGGAGCTGGAGATCTTGAACATACCCATCTACTGAGGAACAGGAGTTAAAAAAGGACTAACCAGACAAAACAAAGGGACAGCACACGAGTTACCCAAATCCTATTGTCTGCACATTCCAGTTTTGGCTTTTATTTAACACTGACTGTACAATACTCTGGTACCACTGGTTACTTACAAGTCTGAACATTGTAGAGTTTTAGTGTCTAGAGAGGGATTTTCAGACTACTTTGTATTTGAAACATTGCAGTAAGCCTGAAGTGGGACACTGGATCGTGGTTAAAGCACTTACCCCCTTCCATTTTTAAACCCTGTGCTGTTTTCCAAGTGCAGCTGCACAAGGAGCCACAGTAAACCCCCACATCAGTGCAGCAACAGCCCCACAGGCTGGGTCACCACATGACACCCCTCACACACAGGGGCCAGGCTGTGCCACCCCAGGAAGGACGTACTTGAAGGCTTGAAGCAAAACCCTTTAAAAAAACCCCCTCACACAGCTCTGTTAAAAAATACAAGAGCAGTTAAAAATCCCTAGAGAGCACACGTCGTTCCAGCTGTCCCGTTCAGCCTCTGCCCAGTCCCAAAGTTACAGGTACAAAAGCAGGAGGTGTGCGAGAGCCCGGCCACGGCTGAAGCCCGAGAATGCCAAAGAGAAGCAGGCAGAGCACTGCTGAGTGCAGAGGGGAGCATTGCACAGTGCAGAATGAGAGCCACACCCCACTAGTGTTAATGTCTGTGTCCCCAGCACCGTGGGGACCCCGTGAGTGACACCCAGCAGCTGCAGCCCCGGCTGGGCTGTGCTGCCACGGGGGCACAGAGAGCTCAGACTGTACAAACAGGGGGTTCTTACACACTGCTCTAATGCCAGGCATCATTTTCTTCATTAAAATCATATACACAGGATGTATTTAACTGTTAGCTCAGTTCCTTCAAATTTTATACATATTTACGTTCTGTTAACAAAGGTAAAGGATAAAAGTGGCAAAAAAAAGGACGTAAAGCTATTGAGCACAAGAATGAACAGATCGCTTCCCTGCGCCACCCCGACCCCAGCACATCCCACAGGGAATTCTTCCAACAAAAGCACATCATTACAGAGCCCCTCGCTACCATTGGAAGTCATTTCACAGCAAAAACTTATCCTTTACTACTGACAGCTCAAACAGTTAGAGGTGGGGAAGAAAGGCCAAAGAACCATAAAATAAACCGTACAAGACAAAGCCCTGCGAAAGTGTAAAATCAGGAGTCCAGCATCAGTGCTCAGTTTAAATTATGTATCCGTGACACTATCACAAGGACAATCAAGGAGGAAAAAAAAAAAAACTTCTAGATTTACCATGCAGGAGAGGTTTTATTACTCTACTTGCCTTTGATAACCTGATTACATCTAAAGTTGTTTAGCAGTTTAGTACTGTGTTAAACTTGTCTCAGAGTTTGAATTAAACCCAGTAAGATGTACAGAAGATGGGGAAGCGGGTCAAAAGCACCGCTCCCTAGAGAGCCAGAGGTGAGGGGTCAGGAGGAGCCACGGAGGGGTCACTAGCAGCCACAGCCTTCTCTCTGGGGCTGGGGTTCGCTGGTTAGCCGCCCGCCCTGCGGGGCTGACGGTTTGTGCTGTACGCCCGACTCGGCCGCGTTCAGGTCCAGGCTCCCGTCTTGGATGTTCTGGTAGATCTTCTTGGCAGCCTCCAGGAAGGCGTCCTCCACGTTCTCTCCACTGCAAGAGAGCAGCAGGAGTTACTGGGGCTGCAGTGCTGCTTCTGGAGGGAGCTGGGCAGGAGCTGGCAGGCACTGTGTCCCCTCCTCTTCAGCCCAACAGCCCAGCCCCCAGACAGGGCAATTCCCTCCCTGGCCACTACACCCACAGCCAGGAATATGCACCAAAGCACTGAGGGGCAAAAATAAGCCAAGGCATGGAGCCACTTGCACGGGACAGTTCTGACAGAGGCTTAAAGGCAAGGGAGCCACTGGATCAAAATGTCTTTGTTACAAAGTTCTGTTCTGACAGGTGCCTGGTGGCCCTGGAGATCTGCTCCCCAGTGACAGCCAGCCCCAAGCATGGCACAGCAATTCTTCAGTTACTGGAGGGGCTGGTCACTGCCTACAGACCAAACCTGCAGCTCTGAACACCCAGGGGAAGGAGCCCTTTACACACTGAAATAAGGCCTGAAATCCAAATCAGTTCATTTGAATTCAACCAGTCTTTGCCTGAAATGCAGCCAGAGCTCTCAGTTCCAAGTTACTTTCAACTCACAGCAAAGAGACCAACATGAACATTACCACAGCCAAAAGTCACTTACGTTTTTGCACTTGCTTCAAGGAACAATAAACCTGTTCAGAGACAGAGGTTTAACAGTCAGTGCACAACACACCTCAAAGAGCCCAAAGTCACACACAGCATGACCTTCCCATTGCATGCAAGACATTATTTTAGTACTAAACAAGCTTTTGTGACTATGTTAAGGCATCAACACAAGCTGATTTCTAGAACTACACACAGTTATCAGACTGCCTGAGGCACAGCAGGAGTTTGTACATATAATTCCATGACTATCTGGAAGGGTAAGCTTGCAGCTATCAATGCTGAGCATTCACTTTAACATCACTATCTTGTAGGAAATGTACCAGCCCAAGAGAAAAGAACACACCATTTTCTTCAGCAAATTGTTTGGCTTCTTCATATGTAACATCCCTCTGTGCTTCCAGGTCTGCTTTGTTTCCTATGAGGATTATCACCTGGGTCAGGAGAGACAAAGTTAGTCTGGGAAAAAGCTTAGGAGCCTTTTCCCTGCCACCTTCATTTTTAATGAGACTTTTTAAAAAACCACAGGGAAATATGCAGAGCAGATTATCTACAGAAGCCATGCTCCTTCAGCAGAACTGTGCTCTAGCACTCCCCACTCTGGGAAAGCAGGAACAGCATCTCCAGCTGTCACTTTCCAAGGCTTTAGGCTGTTCTCATGAGATGAGGTCCTAAAAAGCAGTGGTGCTGCTCTTTACTCATGAGAGCTGTACCCTGAGCCACTTCTTGTATTTGTGTAACCAGCTGCTAATCCAGACAATCTTCAGAGTTTTCTCATCAGTTTGGTGCTAAAGAATTTCAGAGGCATTCAGGAACAGGCTGAAGAACAACAGCTCTGTGGTATTGCAGAGACCCAGAAGGATCTTCCTCCACAAAACATGGTCAGCTTTCGCTGGAGATCCAATTTACATTCCAGCCTAAGGACAAGCATTCACCTCATCACTGACACAAAGCAAGTAACACCAAGTCAAGGTTGGTCCAGATTTGATGCCAATTTTGTCTCCAACTACTTCAAACAGACCCTGAAAGCTGAGTGGCACAAGAAGACTTTCAGAGGAAGCCCTTTTGCTCCAGCTGCAGTAGGGAAGTGAATCAGTGCACTCTGCAAGTGGGGACAGGAACAGTGCAGAGAACACAGGCAGTTCTTGCACAGAGCACTGCAGTGCCTTGCCCTGAGCCTCCCACCGCTTGCTCAGGGAGAAGCAATCTTGCTTTTAAGCTAAATGAAGTCCAACTTACAGTATTTGGATTGGTGAGGTTCCTTGCATCTGTCAGCCAGCTGCTTAAGTGATTATATGTACTTCTTCTGCAAAGAATCAAGAGAGGACACTTTTAGCCTTTCATAAAATATTTAGGTGCCAACAGCACAGTCAGCATCCAAACACAGCAACATCCATCATCCCTGTTGTTCTCCCCACCTCAAGACAGACAAAGCAGCAGCAGTGTGGGCTCAGACCACAAATTCAAGTGAACTTTAAACCCTTGGAGCAGCTCTTACACTGCTAGTGGAAAGCCAGAGCAATTCCCACTGCTAGCACACAGCTCTGCACACAGACAACGCTGGTGCTGTTTTGTGCAGAACACATGAAAGGCTTTCCTGTCAAATGCTCTTACAGAACAGAGTGCAGCAGAACAGTAACAGTAACAAACTGCAGGAGGTCATGTTTTACTCCAGATTTACACAAACAGGAAATACACCTACATATGCAGGAAAAAAACAAAGAGGTGCCCGAAGAATATCAAGAACAGCCCCAGAGGAAGGTGAGAGACGTGTGAAAGCCAAAGTATTTCATGTTGCATCCAATGCATTATTGTTTGAGCAGCATCTTTAGCTGTTCCCTCTGGAGGAAGGCAGGATGGCTCCTGTGCAGTGCCAGGCTGTGGGCAGGGTCAGGCTGGGGCCAGGCTCTCCCCACAGCACGGGCAGCTCTGCACGTTCACTGCAGCACAGCCACACCCTGAGCCCACTGAGGACACCCTGCCAGGTGAGCAGCACTGCCACTGCCCCCACAGCAGCCACAGCCCCTGCTGAAGAGCAGATTCTAAGGACAAAGCCACTTCTTTAAAACAGCTCCAGCACAGGCAGTCACAGCCTGAAATGTGAACAGCCTGAAATGTAAACTCCTCAGGCTCAGCAGCAGCGAGATTGGCCAAGAAAAGCCACTCACATCATTCCCTGTGTCTCATCTGCAGCTCTTGAAACACTGGGGTGTTGAGATAAGGTGTGGCAGGCCTCACACAACAGGATGCTGCTCATCCACACACACACAGAGCCTGTGAGCCAAGGGGACAGAGCAGACAGCACTCCCAGGGCTGTGCCCCCCAACCTCAGCAAGCACCCCCAGAGCTCTGTGCCCTTACCTGGTGATGTCGTAGACCATGAGAGCTCCTGCTGCTCCTCTGTAGTAGCTTCGTGTGACAGCCCTGAATCTCTCTTGTCCTGCTGTATCCCAAATTTGTAGTTTAATTTTTTGGCCACTAACTTCAATTATTCTTGTGCCAAATTCAACACCAATTGTGTGGGGACAGTCTGCCATAACTGTCGTGAAAAACAAGAGCAAAGATCAGATCTTCCTAGGACAAGGTTTCCTTGCTGCAAAAATATGACCACCACAAGTTTTCAGTTATCTTTACTAGATTTTCAGTCTCTAAAAAAAGCATTTTTACAGCTACAGTTCCCAAACTGCATCACTTAACCAGAAATAAATGCTGTATTTCTGAGCTGCTGTTAGCTTTAAGAACAGTTATAAAATTCCTTGCCTTCTCTGCTGCTCTTTGGCCATACATATCAGAAGGTACCAAGTCAGCTGATTCTCAGTCTATCCTTGCAGAAGGTTAACTATTTTAATGCAGTAGGAAAAGATAATTTTCAGGGGATTACCAAGAAAGATACAGTTTAAAAGTCTTTCACACCTTCAAAAACAAATACCCAAGCTGGTTCAGACAGGCCAATAGCATGACTGTCAAAGAAAACACCAGTTTCATACGTAGCTACAAACACACCAAATCAAACCCAAAAAGGCATCTTTCTAATTATGATGAACTCATGTTAATGAACTGATCTTTGAGGAAGATCAAGAAAATCCAGACAGGATGAGAATCTACTGAGGTCACCTAGAGTTAGGGGCAGTGTCACAGCAGAGGTGTTTGGCACCTTAGTTTGGTTGTACTGCTTTGGCTTGGTGCTGACAGAACATTCTCCTCATGGACAATTTGAACACGAGCAAAATGGTATTTAAATAACTGGCTGATACTGCATTTTCATTAAAACCAACAGTCAGAAATTCCTATTTCTACTGGGAAACAAATACTTTAACTGCAGCTCCTGCCCACTTGTTACCACATCTCAAGTAGCACATGGTGATGCCTGCACTGAGAAATACCTCCAGACTTACTCACTGAGTGAGGTAACAGCTGCTGCAAACCCCAGTGCAACACACAGGGAAGAACTGCAGCTAACTCTTAACTAGTGATGATACCACACATGAGAAAATGTTTCAGCTGAGAGAGACTGCAGCAAGCCCTAAACACCATCACCCAGGGCAGGCCAAGTGTCCTGCAGGGCTGCAGACAAGGACTCCAAGAAAAATCATTCCTTTTTTTTTTTTTTTCCTTTTGAACTCCTTAACAGCACTAAAAACTCCAACTGCTGGTGATCAAGCTACATCAATATTGAAAACATGCAAAGTTCAGACAAGAAATTTCTCTTTGTCCATATCAAAATCCACAGAGAAGCTGTAAAATCAGATCCAGTCAGGTTTTGCCATAACTACATCAATATCTGTTTCTGCATCTGCTGAAGTCAAACCAAAAACGTGACCCAGTACAATCCAAAGTCACACAGAGTAAGACAGACACCAAACTGAGCTCATGCATGATGCAAACAGGCAGGGGAAAGGGATGAAAACACCAGTTAGAATAAATATAATGAACTGAAATACTCACACTTCTTTTCTGTGAATTGATGAAGCAAACAGGACTTTCCTACACCCATGTCCCCTGTTACAGAAAGAATAGTCAAATCATTGTTGCAACAAGCACATTTTCTTCCTCCCACACAACAAATGGTACACAGACATTCATTTCTCAGGTCAGATGGGCAGTGTTCTGTCCCTGGCTATATCCTCAAATTTATCAACTTTGCCACTAAAGCTTTGGCTACAGGTACAGCCTGCAAGCAAGAGCAGAACACTCAAGAAATAAGTTAATTTGTATTACTGATTTTATAACTGAGTTTCACAAGGTTATAAAAAGTACTGCTGAAGAAACTGAAATGTAAAATATATTTGGTGTTTGCTCCTGTCTTACTGTGGTAAAAAACATCAAAAATACTGACAACCATTCAGAATAGCTCAAGGAATTGCTTCATTTCTACTGAGCCACTTGCACAATGCCAAGAGTGAGACACAGCAAGATCTTTTAAGAACCAACTTTTCCTGAGGCTGTCACAGCAGCCTGACTTACAAACCTGCACAAAAACACTGCAGATCATTTACACCTACACAAGGTTATTAACAATTAAACAATTAACAGCAAGACCAGTTCTTCCAGGACAGTAATAAATGCAATCCCTTGGAGTCCCTGACTAAGCAGCCAAGGAAGCTGCAGCTAAAAGCAACATTTTAACACAAAAGTACAGCCTGACAGAGGTTTATGAGCCTCATGCAATGGTTTCCCATCAGCACTTGTGCCTTCAACATAAATTCTAAAACCTTTGAGATTAATGATGCAAAATGCTGCAGTAGATGTTCTAAAGTTGTAGAGAAGTGTGGTGACCTGTGGGGACGGAGGTGGGACAAGCACAGACTGAAAGCAGCCACAGGCTTCTCTTGTATCCACACAGAACAGCCACAGCTGTGAGCCCACTGCTACTTACCAATAATGATGTACTTAAAGATGTAGGAATAGTTGTAAGGTGCAGTTGCCATTGTGGCACTAAAATAAAAAATAGAACATGTCAGAACTGATACTTGGTCCCTCCAGGGGACCCAATTTATCCAGTTTAGTTCATACAAACAAAAAAAACCCCCTTCCTCTCCCTCTCTCCCCCAGCCACCCTTCCATTCTCAGTTCAGATTTGTGCAGTTCCCCCCAGTCATTGGATCAGTGGCACAGCCACAGCAAAGTTCCCACGTGGTTTGCTCTGAGCCCGTCAGCAAGGCCTCCAAGTAGAAACACACTCCAGGGTAGGACTGATAATCAATTTTATCCACAAAGACTTGAAGCTGTTGAAAAGCTCAGTCCCTCCCTGCTCTGCACAGTCACTGCCAGACCAGCACTCACCCGCCAAAGAGCTGATGGATGAACCCAAAATAAAATCTGACTCCGGCACAAAATCTGAAAAGATTTAACAAAACCAGCACGTTGGAACTATTACCTCACACTTCTGAGACTTGCAACAGCAACAAAGGAAGCAGTGCAGCTTGCAGCAAACAGCTAAGATTTAAAAGAATGCTGTAGTAGCCTTAACTGGGGCCTGGGGTGCTGCTTGTCCACGCTGGAAAAGCAGTGCAAGCCACAAATCAGATGTCCAGGAAGTTGGTTAACATCTCTGTGGCTTTGTCAGCACAGCAGTGTTACAGCAAGGCTGCTGAGCAGTTTCTCGTTTTTAAGAGGCAGTCAAAGTACTTCTAACATTCAGAACTTTCCTAAATGTAGAGGGAATTCAAACTGGCTTTGGCTGTTTCAATCTGCAAGCAGTAAAAGCTGACTTAGTAACTAACACGTCAGTGAGCCAGGATTACACACCAGCAAGGGCCAGATGTTGCCAGGTAACATTAAAGATGGAAAATGCCTGCTTTGGTCCCAGGCTTTAGTTAAACTGGATCCACTGATCAGCTAAGCAAGTGGAAAATTTCCAGCAGGAATTCAGCACTTCCCTTGCTGCTCCTGCAGGGCAGATAGCCAGCCATTACAAACACATGGTACTCCTTACAAGGAGCACTGCTGGAGCCCAGGAAGATTTTCATTAGGTCATGTGTCATTCACATGACAAATGAAACCAACACTGCAAAGAAATACAGAGGAAAGCTTACAGGCCTGGGACTTTCTCAAAAGCAAACTACTGTTCCTTGAACCACAATTAATCCCTCTCAGTGAACTGCAGCCCTAAGGAAGGTGAACAAATCTCGTTCCCAGCACAGAGCCAGCATGTACTTCCCAGGGCTGAGATTTGAGGCAAACATGCTTATCTAGACCTTGGAGGGGAACAACTCCCCCAGCAGTTAAGGAGGGTTTACTGAGTGCCAGGCACTGCTCTGCACCTCATCTTCCCTCCAGCCTGGCTCAGCAGATGGAAACACCCAGTCCTTCCATCCCCAGCAGTACACAGAGCACCTCTAATTCCTAGAGACACAAACTCTTCTGCTAAGCCAAGTTTATTCCAAGACAGGAAATAAAGTGATAATTTTGACACTAAGTCACCAAGCAAGCCAGCAGCTTTATTGCCTTATTTCCTACAAGATTCCAGAGTTACAGTACCAGCTTCAACAGGTTATTTTCAACAGCAGTAAATAAAGACAAGTCACTGCTCCTTATTGAGTTCCAAATGGATGTGTCACTGTGGAAACATCCAGTCCTTCAAGTTTCCTGAACATCTTCACACATTATGTTCTTTTTCTTCTTGCAGCATGTCCCAGCACAGTAACCTGGGCATGCAAAGCAGGAGCAGCACACTCACAGCTCAGCTCCACTGATGGCAAACAGGGCTAAACTGGAGGTCTGCAAGGGAACTGGAAGTATAAAAGCTTGAAAAAACTGATTTATACGTGCAAGCATTTTAGGAGGAGAGCAGGAAGTGCCCTGTTTTCCACAGAAAACAGCTGAGAGTTACAGCCACAAGACACCAAGAGCACCAATATGCACCAAAGATCTCCTGTGCATTCTGAGGATGGAAACATGCAGTAACTTGTGCTGTTAAAAACCCCAACCAAACCAACCAGCAGGGTTCCAGACAGGGAACCAAGCACTTGTGTGGCTGCAAAATCTGCACAAGCCTGTGTGCCCTCGCTTCTTCCCAAGAGCAGGAGGCCAAGGAAGGCCAAGTGCTCCCAAACACAGGGAAGTTTCATGTTTCTGAGCACATGACTTTAGGATATCACTGTGGGGTAAACAGTGTTGTACAGCTCTGCTGTTGCAGCCAGGAGGGAAATGCACCTTGCTATCCAAGTCTGGCAAGTGAGAGGGACTTTTTTTAAAAGCATGGACAAACTGGGAACTCAGTGCAGTCTCTGTCACAAACTGAAATTGAAGCAAGTCTCAACTAGATCTTCATTGCTAAATACACAGCTCTGTGTTATTTGTCAGACTGTTTCTGCTTGCTGAGATATGTCCATTTTCATTATGCCCTCCAAGTAAAAAAGTCTTAACTATGCTATTTCAATTAAAAAAAAATTACTGGTATTACATTTATTCCAAGGGTCACATTATACAAAAGATTCTGAAATACTCTGAACCATCAGTAAAGGTCAGGAATCTTTTCTGGAGAACAGATGACTCCTTTAAATAAAAAAATCTAATAAAAACCCAAGCAATAATAAAACAACCAAATAACAAATTTTAAAAACTCAAATTCCAATAAGGATTAGCAGGAATTCAAACTGCACTGAGATCCTGGGATAAAAGTGATATTCCACAAGGACTCTGTGCTGAAGGAGAAAACAAAAATGCAACCAACTAAGCACAGAAACCCTGCTGAGAATTCAGCCTTGGAAAACTGACCACCTCAGCATTTACTGCAGACGAAAGAAGGAAGTCCAGACAAGAGCAGGGCACAAGAGGGGTCAGTAAATTCTAAACTATCAGCTCCATGTCAATGCAAGGGGTTGAAGTGTTGATAGCCATCATCCCTCTGTAGGAACTGGAGTTCTGCCTCCACCCTCTCTGTTGCAGACATGAGAATCTCAATCATTCCCACACGGGGGGATGGGGCTTTCCTCTTGGGAGAGCAAGAACTGCAGGGCTGAGAAAGTTCCACATAAACATCCCCAGCTCAGCCTCCCACTGCTGGCATGGTGCACTGTGACATCAAAGTTAATCAGCCATGAGTTTACTATTAACAGAAAGCAGAAGGTTCGTCTGGGAGCTTGGCCTACCTGCCATCCCTCTTCCTGGAAAGTCTGCCAGCTCACTTTTGGCTCCTTTCTCCCAGGTAAGGCTGCCCTGGAGCCCAGAGCATTATTGCACGATGGCCACTGGCCAGAGGAGCTCACTGAGCACAGATTTATGCTCATTTCAAAGCCTGTACAATTCATTTCTGTATTACATTAAGACTGGAAATTTTACAGTGAGCAGTGTCGCCAAATCCATTTCTCATTTATCAACTCCTTCCTTAGAGGTTTTTT
The DNA here is from genome assembly GCA_013399915.1 of Illadopsis cleaveri. Taxonomy (NCBI): domain Eukaryota; kingdom Metazoa; phylum Chordata; class Aves; order Passeriformes; family Timaliidae; genus Illadopsis; species Illadopsis cleaveri. The sequence continues at coordinate 70,685 of VXBB01015517.1, forward strand.
TTTAATATAAAATTAAAGATGACCTTAATGAGACACCAGTACATCTATATCTCCTCCTCTAATCAACAAGCACTACACAGATATTTAGAAATCTGACTGAAGCCTTATTTCAAGTATCAGCTACATCTGTACTCCCTGAGATAAGATTGTTCTGGGCACACTGCTGTAACATTACCACAATAACAGAACTGTAAATATCACATTCATACCAGCCTTTGTGAGACCTGTGCAGCTCCGTCCAGCTCAAGGACACAGTTTTAACTCTTCACTGGATATCATTTGCATTGAGGAATTTAGTATCTTTCTGCTCAACAAGAAGCAGGTGTGTTATGAAAGGAGACCAGAACCTGCATGCAGAGGGTTTATCAGACACTGCTGAGGTTCATCCACCAGCTGATGGATGCTCCATGTGCAGGGATGAGACCTGGGGGAAAAACTACCACCTTCAAGCTCAGCACTGCCCAGTTGTTAGTGGTTCCCTGCAAACCACAGCACCCTGCAGCCACAGAACCACAGGTTACTCTGAAACAAAAGGGATTTTGCAGCCAGGTGTTCTGTGCATCATTCTCCAGGGATGTGCAGCAGGAAAAGCTCTCACAGTTGAAGCTGCACGTTCACTTGGATGTTAATTAACAGACAACATTAAGATTGATAAGGGGGAGGAGCTGGAGAGAGGCAGAATTGTTCCATTTCCCCTGATAAGGACTTTTGTCAAGCACACAGAACAATGTGGTTCCACTGGTACCTTCCTTCAGCAGGCTGTGAGGAACAGTCTGTGAGTGCTGTAAGATCACAGCACACTGAAGGTAACAACAGTTCTGTTATCAATTCATTGACCCCAGCACTGAATTCCCATAGGTGTGCTGTCCACAGCAAGCTATGAGGTCTGCCACAATTAAATTCCACTGTGGTTCTCTGCCTTTCACACACCAAGGACATTCAGCTCTTCCTAAACCACATCAACATCTCGGCCCTCTTTAAGGTAATGCTCTAGAGCCACCCTGCTCTGCTTATTTATTCATTTCTGCAGGCTTGGCTTTACAAAGCCCTGCTGAGCCTGATCCCTGAGGAGTGTCAGAGCTGCTGCAGCCTTCACACCTGTCTGACAACATCACTTGTTGCTGGCCAGTTCCTTACTCATCCCTCAGCTCTCCCAGAGTCACCCTGGCCAACTTCCCCCACTTGGATTTCACCAAAGCATCCCATCAGCACAAGGCAGGAAACCTGGCAGAGCTGATCTCTGACCACCCAGCAGCCCCTGGGAGCTGCTGTCCAGGATCACTTGGCATTTCCTTCACTGTTCCCACCTCCAGTTACTTTTCCCTGACAGCACAGGAGGCCTGCAGGCTCAGACTGCAGAGCCCTTTCCAGGCTGTTCCTGAGGAAATGCATTTGATACATTCCCTAATCATGTAAAACACATGAGGCCTTGGAGGTTTTTCTAAAGGCTCCCTCCTCCAGGAGAATTTCTTTTTTCTGTTTAAATCAAAGCTACATATATCACACTACTTTCACTTTCTGACTCCCCTCACCAGCTCTCCAGTCACACCCACGTTGTCCTGGTTATCCTTCTACTGGTTTCACATCCTGCTTCATTAAGTTACTCCATTCTGCTCCCTAAACTTCCTGCATTTCTGTGTGCACACCTCAGTTCTCCCTAACCACACCCCAGCAGCAGAGCTGAACTAATCCCTGCCTCCCTGTCCTCAGCAGCTCGAGCACCTTGTGCCATGTCCCTCCTCTCAGCCCCCCTTTATCCACCTGCATCTCCTCACTCATCCTACTCTCCTCTTCCTACAGAACACTCCAACCTGCAGCACGTGTCTGCTCACAGTTTGGGACAGCATACACACAGCCACAAGAGTTTTCTGTCATTCCAGCAAATCAGAGCACTCTGGAGTCATCACCTTGGAAAACACAAGTCACAGACGTTTTAGGTAAATATTAACTAAGATCTACCTCAGGTTTCAGGAAAATACAGCAAAATGAGAATCAACCTTAAGCAGGTTTCATTAGATGCCCAGGAGTGAGCAGGTAATTTTAAAATATTATTTACATTTTACATCCCAGTACCTCCAGTAGAACAGGTTTGGTTCCAAACTGTTGTCCTTCATAAGAACCCCTTTTTTTTATTATTTTTTGTTATTCATTAAATGGAAAAGGAAAAGAGGAACTGCTTCCTTCCACTCAGATTTACGACATTTTCAAGTCCCTACAGGAAGCTAGCAAATTCCTATCTAAACCATATTAAATTGTGACATTTAATAATTCAATTCCCCAAGGTTCATTTTGCCTTCCCATCCCCAAGAAATGCCCAAGCACAAGGGCCCCTCAGTCCAAACCATGCCAGGAATCAACCCCAGCCAATACATTCCACAGGATAACATCTGGCTCCTGTAAAAGATGTGGTGACTTGGGGGTTGATATGATTTAGGATACAGCCAACCTGAGTGAATCCTGTTCACTAAGGGGCTCTGTCACCTCTGAAAAACATCCCAACAACACAAATCTACCGTGTTCCACAGCAAAGGCCACACCGAGTAACCTCCAGTGCAGACACCCACCTTTGCCTGGCTTTAGTGCAAGGATAATTCAGCACAACTCCAAGACAAAGCTAGCAAGAGATATTGTAGATACTTAGTGTGCTGCAAACAGGCAATCAACAATTAAGAGAAAGAAATGAATTTCACTCTGTTTAGCCTAAATAAGCTTTGACAAAAAACCAGCCCAGTCTAGAATACTTTCGCTGTTTTCTCAAATAGGAAGTGGCTTTTCCCTCAACCCTCAAAGTCATTTTTCTGTCAAAGTTCATGACGGCACAGGTTAATATAATTAAAAGCAGAGATAACGCTGCACATCGGCCACATACACGGTACAATATACACATACACACCCTACGTGCAACTGCAACAGCTCGTAAGGGGGAGATACAGCAACACACATATAAAAATCTCGCCCGTGGCCGGGTGTTCGCTGGCGGCGTTGCCGACCGTGCGGTGCAGAGGAGCGGCGGGAGGCGGCGGTGACACAGAGCAAAGCGGCCTAGTCCTGCCCGCAGCCTCACCCCGCTCGGCCCGGCCGCCCCTTCCCCTCCCTGCCGGCCCCGGGGCCCGCCCGCAGCGCCCTCGGGGCCGCACGGCTCCCTGCGGGCCCGCCGGGCCGCG
>VXBB01015517.1:79768-110151 GCA_013399915.1 Illadopsis cleaveri
CCCTGGGGTGCCCGGCTCTGCCCGGCCCTGCCCTGCCCGGCCCCGCAGCTGCCTCTGCCCGCGAGTGCCAGCATCAGGTAGGGCCGGGAGCGGCTGCCGGGGCTTTCCCCGGCTCCAAGCCGCACGGCCGGGCGGAGGGATCGGGGGCTCGGAGGGACGGAGGGAGGGGGCCGCGGTCCCGGGTCCTGTCCCGGGGAGTTCCCTGCGGCATCTCCGAGGCTCTGCCAGGCTGTGCCGGGCTCCGCGGGAGCGCCCAGGAGCAGTTCCCGTCCCGCCGGGCCGGAGGGGCGGAGGAGCCCCCAGCCAGCCCGCTGCGCCTGTGAACGCCGATGAAAGCAGTGCGAGTGGTGATGGGAACAGTGGGGGCTTGCTTGTTTTGTTCTTTGCCTGGGGGAAGAATGTTTGAAAGCTCTGAATAGAAATTCAAAAAATGTAGACACTGAAAACATATTTAAAATGTTTCCTAGGAAGAGTGTTTAAAAAAAAGTTATGGGGATGACTTGTTTCAAGGAGGCCTCATTAGTAAGTAGATCCGTCTTGGAATAAAACTGCTTTGAATGTTATTTGCTCTTGGATGTAAAAAATCCGACTTTGCTAACAAGGATGATACTAGCATTGTTTCCCCTTAAGTCTCTTATTTTTCTTACTGATCATTACAATTTCCATTTTCCACTACCAACTCTGCATGATGCAAGTTTATCGGCAAGAAAAAATTCCCTTTATTTCCTTTGTGGGAGTAGAGCATGGCTCAGCTCAGGGTGTCCTGCTCTGGAGTCAGAGGGGGTGGGGGTTCTTAAATACCTCTCCTCCTTTGGGTTTCTCAAACTGTTTTACAGAATACCTTATAACATCCATCTGGAAAAGTGAAGTGAAACCTGAGTACTGAGGAATGGGTCTCTCACAGGCTATCACAGCTGCTTTCTCTTGGCCAGGAGACAGTTTATTCCATAGTTTGTACCACGGAGAGGTGGGAGATGGAAGCTTAGCCTGTGCAGGAGCAGAGAGAAGCAGAAGTCAGCCCTGTTTAACATCTGCTCCGTGGGATGGGTGCTGCTGGATCGCCTCCCTGCCCACCCCACTGCCTGGCCTTGCTGTGCTTTCAGGCTCTGCTTGAACTCCATCCATCTCCAGAGTGGATAATGGGAATGCTGGCCTGTGCTCAGGCACAGCCCAGGGTGCCAGTGTTCATCTCTACCATCCCCAGGCTTGCTGGAGTGCTGGGAAGCCCAGCTCCATGGATTTCACTGGAATTCAGCACCAAGACAGGGTGGGAATTTTAGTTACATCTCGTTAGTGACATGGGTGGATGGTGAGCATCTGAAATGTTACATGTTTAAAGACAGGGAGAGATTTTCCAGTGGTTGTTAGAGAGTTCAGCTGAGTTTCAGTGAGAGCTGAGTACCTGCAGTGTCCCCAGAGGAATGACTCTGGCTCTTGGCAGAGTGGAGGCTTTCCCTGCCTGGATGAAATTCCAGTGCTATGGGGAAAACAGTGGGGAAATTGAACCAGCCATCAATCTCTGGCTGCTTGTGAATGTCCAAAGGGTGACAAAGCAGAAATGCTACTGCTGCAGCTAGTTTAACTTGGATTTTACAGGCACAAATCCAACACGTGGTGAATTTGTTCCTTTCATCACCAAAGCAGGGATTGGAGCACTCTGCAATCCAGGTCCATGGCTCTGATAATGTTACCAGGGGGGATTGCTGCCAGCTCTGGCAAAAAAAGGCTGCCTGATGTGTTCCAGTGCAGGGCTGTTTTTGTAATGATTTCTGTGATTCTGGGAGTGCTGCAGCCACATCCAGTGCTGTGGGCAGCAGTGTCACTGAGCCTCTGTGCCAGGGAAGGGCTTGGGATCTTCCTCGGGGACAAGGAGCAGCAGGTTCAGCTGCCGACCCAGACTGAGCCAGTGCTTTCCCACATTCACATAAAATAACTTTTTGTTGTAGTTTGGGTGTTTTACAGAACTCCAGTGGGAACTAAACTATTTTAAAAATAGCCCTGTGACGTATCTAGTGTTCAGGATTTATATCTGCTTTCAGCTCACTTACAAATACAAGCTTTCCATTTTAATCCAGTCCCAGACATTAGTGTTGCTGCTGAGTGGCATGTGTGGGAAAGAGGATTTTGGACAGAAATGTGCAGCTTCAACAAAACAACTATTTCTTTGTTTTGCTTTGGAACCTGGAGACCTAAAGCAACTTTTTTTTTGTTCTTTAAGCTGAGGTGATCAAGTGTTGCAGCTTGGTTGCAGTAAAGCAGAACATGGTTAAACACAGATATGAAGTAGCTTGGGTACAGTAACTCCTGCCTAGAGAGAAGCAGCTGCTCTTGTTTTCTGTTCCCTTCCATGGCACTCGGGAATTATCATGTGAATAATCAAGTTCTGAGTGTGTCTCTGCCTCTGCTCGATTATTATCAAATGTTTTTCCTGAAAAGGCAAAAGATTCTGGTATGGACAATCTGTCTGTAACAAGCTGTGTATTATTTCTGTTGGTTGGTGATTGTCTGGTTCTCTGGACCAGGTATTTGATATCCCTTCTAACGATTTCAGCTGAAAAGAAAATTGTATGTATTGATATTTCACATGTTTACTTCTAAACTCTTTTGGATCTTTTTAAACTCAAGACTCAAAGGATGTCTTGTGCAGTGGCTTTCAGAGGTCACTGAGGCTCTGCATTAGGAAGAAAACCTCAAGTTACCTTTTTTTGTGAAGCTTTTGTGCAGCTCTTTGTGTATCTCTGTCACTTCATTTGTTCTGCTTCTCACAGCATTAGTTCAAGTGTGTGTCTTTTCAGTCTCTTAATCATTAATTAATCACTTCAGACACTAAGAAGCCTAAGGGAATCGGAAAGAAATGCTCTGGATGATTAATTCTTTTCCCATAAAAGCACTAAACTTGCTGGAGTGCTCAGCTCTGAGCCATGCTGGAACTATTTTTCCTGTGTCAGACACAAGCTCCCTAGGTGGGGATAGTGCACAGCTATTGAGCTGGGGGCTGGAGTTTGGCACTTTGGGAAGAGTTTTGCTGCAGGAGGCTCCACAAAGCCGTGGGAGAAGGGAATGCAGCCGGAGACAGCCCCGGGGCACAGCAGAGCTGTCCCGCTGGCTCAGCACTGTCTCACAGCAGATGTTTGCACAGAGATGAGAATGGAAAAGTGCTCAGGCAGTTCCCCTCAGGTCTGTCCTTGTGACTTTGGCAGTCGGGATGTGTCTTGATTAGGGATTTCTGACTTGAAGGTTTGTTCAGTTATTTCAGTGAGGAGGAGAAAGGTAAATGAACCACTGCTGGGAGTGTCTGAGCACCGTGTGTGCACCAGGCCTGGATTTCAGAGGTTTTGCCTCTGCCTCATCTCTGCTTTCCAGCGAGTCACAGGCGCTGGCAGATTTTCAATATTTACAGTGTCCTACACCCTGATAGCAAATTAGCCAGAGCAGATTCATCAGGCCTCTTATCAGCTGTCAGACACTGCTGGGTGCCTCTGTTTGCCCTGCAGCAGGGTGTTCCTACCCTCGGGATCCAGCTGCACTGCTCTGTGTGCCCGCGGCAGCAGGGACACGCTGGGAATGTCTCCCTGTGCCCATCAGTGTGTGCACCCTGCTGATCCAGGGGCGTTCCGGAGCTGCCTCTTAACGTGGCACTGATAAATCCCATCACAGACAAATCAGGTCAGACGGTGCCCATTAAATGTCAGCTCAGCAGTTCACACCTGCTCAGGGAAGGAAAGTGTGGTCAGAGAAGGCAGGAAAGGCGGCAGCAGCCTGTCTCAGCAGGACGGCCAGGTATTTATCTCTGATTATCCACTGATGATGCATTTGCAAGGTTAAATAGTGCTCTGACACGAGTGGTGTTAGACGGAGCTCTGGGGTTTTGCAGCGCTGGGCTGGCTGGAAATGCCAGCTTGGAATGGCCGTGCTGGATCCCCTCAGGGAGCCTGGCGGTGCCGCTGCCATGGGAGGGGCTGGTTTGGTATTCTGGGGATATCACACTGCCCTCTGGAGAACGACCTTTATTTTACTTCCTTCAGTTTCCTCAGCTTTGGGGCTTTGTGAGCAGCTATGTTCTCAGTCAGAATATTCCAGGATTTGTGGGGCTGTCAGGGTTTTGTGATCAAAAATTGGGATGTGATGGTGTCTGCATGGACGGGTTAGATGGCATGGACTCTGAAGATTTATATTTTTTTTTCCTTTTGCCTGTTTTAAAGTGTTCTTTTCTGACTATAGACTGTGGTTTTGGTCTTTTCTCTTTTTTTTTCGTTCCTCATTCACTTCCCACTGGGTACCTGGAGAGCTGGAACCGATCTCAGCTGAGGTCCCAGCACAACTGGAGTGGGAGAAACAACAGTTCGTCTGTATTGGGGCACTCAGGCCGTGGGACACTGTCCAAACCCAAAGTTTAGACATATGCTATTTACTCAGTGTTTCCACATGCAGTAAAAGTACAGCAACAATTCAAAACAGCATCTTTAAAACACTGGAGGAAATGAATCATCCCGGGATCTCTCAAGATGGACGGAGGCTGCTGCAGTGAGCGCTGACACCGTGAGGACATTTCCTTCTTTCGGGCTGTCTGCTCTGACAATCCTTGTGGTTCCTCCTCAGCAAGGCCTGAATCCTGCTTGAAATGAAATAAAATGAACCCCTCTCCTGCTAATCACGTAGCTCCGAGGAAGGAGGGATGATTTTGGCATGTGTGTTTCCAGCATTGCCCTCTTGTGGCTGTGCCCGGTGGGATGGGAGCTCTGGGCATTCCTGCTGCTAATTTTTGTTAATCCTGAGTAGCTTCGTGCCTTGTGGAGGTTTTTGATGCGGAAAACTGAATTCTGTGTGGAGCTGATGGACTCCTGCTGGCCCCGTGGTGACACCAGACTTGCTGTGCCCTGTCACTGTGGCATCAGCAAAATTCATTGATGTGCTTTTTAATCACTTATACTCAACCCGCGAGTAACAATGACTCCTAAATTCTTTCACACCCTTGCCTGGGCCTGGTGCTGCAGGAGGAGTGCAAGGCCACGCTCCGTGCTTCCCTTTTGGACTTGCTTTAGATCATCTCTCCTGCTTTCCAGCCTTTCTCTGGCAATAATGAATTGCTCTGCTCCTCTTTGTGTTACGGATCACAGATTGAACAACTTCTGTGCTGCAGAGGAATGTATCAGCTCGTTCTCTGGGGAAGAAGAGTTTGCATAAAGTTGCAGATGATTTCCCCTGGACAGGCAGGACCTGGAGACTAGAGGAAGAACATCTGTGTCATTTCCCTGCAGCTGACCACAGGCATGTCTTCACTGCCTCCCTCAACTTGTTCTGCCTGTCACCAGCAGCTCTCTCTCTGGGACATAATTTAGGGAGGCAGTCATATTTTAATGTGCTGGTTTATGTCTTATGTGTTACATAAGCGCTCCTTAAATATTTTTTCAGCACTGAACAATGATTTGTGTTGGAGCATAATTCAGGATTTATTTTCGCTCCCCAGTGAATGAAAGTGGTCGGTGGTTTCACTGATCCAGCCTTCCCTGTGTATGTTTAAGTGCATGATTCAGCTCTCACTTATGCTCAAGGCAGGGCTCTGGACCAGCTGATTGTATCAGCAGATTTCCCTGGGTATGTTTCAGATGGCAGACATGTCTAATCTCCAAAGCTTTCTCCTCTGGAAGTAATATTCTCCCCAATTTACATCACTGCCACTGAGAGGAAACTCAGGTTTTGGTGTTGAAGTTTTCAGCCTGGGGTGCATCGGCCTGGAAGCTCTGTGTTTACTAAGTGGGTTGTATTCAAAAGGTACAGAACCCAGAATAGAGCTGATGTGACTCATAGTGCAAACAAGCAGCTGGAAAAAGTGAACAATACTCAAATCTTCTGGGCCTTCTAACTTGCTCAAGTGGTTTAGTAGGAATTTTAACAACTGTAAAAACCTACTTGCCAGTTGCACAGCTAATGCTGGACTTCGTGTCCTGGACTCTTGATCTGAGTTAAGCAACTCAGTTTGAATATTTTTGACTTTGTGGCTTTTCTGTTAAGATGTAGCTGCAGGAAATGCCATTAACTGTGCTGCTCCTCATACAGGGAGCTGAAATAGTTTATGGAGTCACCATGGCTGGGGAAGGGGGAGACTCTCTCATGCCAGTTTTTGCTTAAACCCAAATAACCTTTGTTTACTGGCTTCTTCAAGGGATGGAAGGAAAGGGGTTGGGTTTAGTTGTGTGTATATATGAATTTAGGGCTGTCTGGAGACTGAAAACTGAGCTAATCCTTCACTTCGGATATTTTTCAATGCCTGTCCCCTTGGTAACAAAGCTGAAGTCCTGCCAGAGTTATTTTCAATGGTTTACTGAAGAATTATTGATATTCTATACTGGTTTGGCAGGGAAGCTGAAGGAATAAACAAATATTTCCATTTTCAGGGTGTGCTGTCATCGCCATGGATCCTGTGCTGAACTTTGTCCATGTTCAGCAGCATCATGTCCTGAGTTTTGGATTGTCAGAACTCAAGTGATCCTGTGCCATTCCCTCTCACAAGCTTTGTAAATTCATCAGAGTTTTTATGGGGCAACAACAGATCATAATCAGAGAATAAAGAAATGGCTACGTGGGTGGCAGACAGTGAAGACTGTGTTCAAAGTGCACAAAGAGCTGAACCTGTAGCAAGCAAACAACTTTATTGGGTTTTTTGTGTATGTGTGATCTTTTCAGTGTCGCTGGTTTAGACCTGGGGAATGCTGCCCTTGCTCTGGGCTCTTACTGTGGCAAGCACAACCTGTAGATTTCCTGGCACTGATCATGCCAGGAGGATTATACCCCTTTGCCTCTTACAAAACAAGGATTTAGGGTTTTCCTGTTGTTGCAGCAGAAATACAGCAGTGATTTACCCCTTCTGGCACTTGGTATGGGTGGTCTGGAATGCTGTGAGATAAGGCAGGCCTTCTTTGTTGAAGACATGTATTGTTGTTTATTTGGAGCAGTTCATATTCTCCAGGCAATGTTTGGCAAATAAATAAAAAGAAAGAGAGGGTTAGTTGGGTGGAAATTCAAATGTCTGCCCCAAAGGTACAATAAGGATTGGGGCACAAGGGGCATTTTTGCAGCATGACTGCAGTGTGGACACAGACTCTACTCAGATTTACTGTTCTCCTCTTATTTAAGAAACTCAGTCTGTATTTGCAGATTATTTTGATGTTCTGCAAGTGTCATCCATTAAAATCAAAAATACAACCTTTGCCATGCAGAGAAGGCAGGAACTGGTCCAGCAGGGAGCATGATGATAAAGTTATGCTCTGTGGTGAAATGTTGTGTTGGCTGCAGCCCTTCCTGTGTGGGTTTTGTTTATGCAGCAAATTTAGACACATTATCTGAACCCATCAAGAGCTGACGCCGGAGCTGCAAATGAGCACAACCACATGGGGATATGGGCTACCCTTGCTTCTGTCTCATTTAATTCAGTCAAGCTTTCCTGAGCATTCCTGTGCAGGTAAGTCCTGACTATATTTGTGGGTATATTCTGGTGTGAATTGCCACAAATTAATGCAAGTTAACCAGGCCTCACAAAAAGTGTTGTGCTCATTTTTCTCTTGTTAGTGGGCAGTTACTGAATGAAATAAAGATTTTCTTTCTTTCCCTGCTGTGAGTATTGGATGATACTATCTTGTGGAAAGTTACCTTAGCTCCATCATTAAGCTTTAGATGGTGGTAGGTGTGAAGATGTGAGAGTGTATTTGATGTGGAGGAACCACACATTAATTATTCCCTGTAATGGATTTTGCAGTGTGATGAGGCAGAGTAAGAGATTCCAGGCTCAGTGTCCACAGGTTTTTCCTGAAGGGAACAGGACATTCCTCTTGGTATGGTTGTGCTGGTGGTGCAGAACTGGGCAGCTCCTGGCAGAAATTCAGAGGGGAGTGAACACAAATGGTCACAGTGCTGCTGTGTCAGTCTGTGAGGGCAGAGGGGACTGGGACTGATGAAGGGGAGGCACAGCCACAGGGATGAGTGAGCAGAGCACAAATGAAGAATTCAGGGAGGGAGGCAAAGAGAGCTGTTTGCTACAAGCTGCAGGGTGGAATAGGAAAGGTGGTTTGGGTTGGATCCCAGGACAGACAGGAGCTGAGTCCCAGATTGGAGGGAGTGGGAGCTGCAGCAGCAGTCGGGGCTAGCACAGCACCACAGCAGGGTCAGGATTGCTGAGCACAGGGACTGGGGCCTCTCTGCCTTTTCTGGCCTTCCCCCTGAAGCAAACAGCTTCCAGCCTCGGGGAGATCATTGCACACTTCCCTGGGGCAGCAGCTCCAGCTGCCATTGCTCTGTGGGGCAGACACAGACTGTGATCAGTGTGTCACCTTTCGTGTTGGGTGCCCAGGAGCAAATCCCTGGGATTGTTCCTGCAGGCCAGACTCCATCCCAGTGCATTCCCAGGCTGGCCTGTCCTGCTGGTGTGGCTGCACATCTGGAGACCATAATGATCTTGTTGTCTTCCAATGGTTGCTCAAATCATTGGATTAATTTTCCTAAGTTCTTGTTTCCATCACTGTGCAGCCAAGTGTCATTTAGCTGATCCATCTGCACTGAAATCCTGTATTCCAAGCCCTTTCCTTATTTTCCTTAAACAGCTTTCCTTTGCATAAGACATTGGCTGTGCACAGTGCCCTTTCTGGGACCGAGCTGGACACTTTTATTAACAGCAGCTTGAAAAGTGCCTGTTTTCCATGTCTCCATCAGGACACCCTTTCCAGTAGGGCCCTGGCGATCTCAGCTGGCAAATGCCCCCAGAACACTGTCCAGAGCAAACATTTCTGGGGCTTGATTTAACAATGCAACACTTGCTGCCAGCAGTAATAACCCAAACCAGCTGTTGGGGTAGATTTACACCTATTCCCTCCAGAAATGGCTCAGATTAATTAATTTTATGAAAGAAGACTATAACAGACATTTATGCACTGTAGCACTCTTTCCATTTTTTGCCTGTATTTACATATTGCAGCTCATTGGCAATGCAAGCTTGGATGTACAAAATGCCAAATTAATTAGAAGACTAAATAAATGGTTTTTCAAAAATATTGTATCTGCATATATCTGCAGATTACAATATCCTATAGTGGGATGTTAACAAAGAAGATTATCCTGGGCCTTCGTGCCTTCAGTCTGTGAGGTTTGCCCAGTTGTGGCACTATACAGGTATTCAATTTAGTAATAAAAGGTCCAGAGTATTTTTCCATTTGGAAAGGACCCATCTCTTTCTAGTGTTATGCAACCAAGTCATTTTGGTTTGGGTTTGCTGGAGCTGCCAAAGCCTTTCACAGCTGCCTTCCTTGGAGTCAAGGTTCCAACATGTTTTTCACTGAGACTTAGACCTCTGACACTCTGAACTTCCTTCACAGAGATCAGAAATACCAGCAGGACTAGCACATTGTTTTTGTGGTCTGTTTCAGTTTGAGACTTTCCAGTGAAATTTTCAAAGGTACTTTGCCAAGGTGACATTTCAAATTAAAATGCATCAGCTTGGACAAGAGAGCAGCAATGTTCTCGGGAGCGAGGGAAAGAAAATATCCTCATGGAGAGGGGAGAAAGCACAAAGCAGAGTCTGCTCTTTCCTTCGTGGAAGTTTTGTTGTGGAGTTTTATGGGTGGAGGGTTTGGCCCCTTATTTAAGAATCTTTTGAGAGATTCTGGCTGTGGGAAGCTCAGCCCGTCAGGAATTCTCCCCTGGGTGTGTTGAGAGCCAAAGTGCCCAGCAGCACCACTCCACATTGTGTGGCTGCTCCGTTCCTGAGGGCCACAGGGAAAGGTCCCTGCACGGTTCACTCGCTGCAAACACTTGGGAAATGTGATAGATGAACTTGCTGCAGTGTGGGATGGTTGGAAGAATAATCTCAGTATTGGTGGCAGATTGTTGGGGTGCTACAATCAGCCCTGCTGTAATTCCTTTGGGCTGAGTAGGTGTGATGGCTGTTGTGTTCCTGTCACAGGGTGTTGCTACACCCTCAGAAATACTTGGTTGTGAAATTATTGGATTACTGAATGAGCTTTTGTTTTGCCACCTACCAGACTCTGAATGCTGTGCTGTGAACCCGGGAGCTGAAATCCATCAGTGCATCCCCAAACCCTCCCGAGTTGTTACTGACTGACAGTGGCTGTGTGGAGGCTCATTCAGGTGCAAAGCAGGGGCTGAACTCTGCTCCTCTGACAAATTCAGGGAGCTGAGGGTGTATCCCCCCATCCTCAGCTTGCTCAGTTGAATCCTTGTCTTCTCCAAAATCTCTTTCCCTGCATCCGCTGCCAGCTGGCGCCGCCGTGCTGTTCCTCTGCGTCTCATCAACTTTGCAGCTCCCAGCTGATGTCTCTGAATTTCTCCCTGTGAGGGGACGTTTGGCCCGTGTAACCCTGAGTGCTCTGTCGGTAATGGATCGCACATTGTGTGCAGTGAGCGCCTGCGGGGCTCGGGGAGAGGCTGCAGGAGGCTTTGGGATTCCAGCAGGATTGTTTGCACAGACGCGTTACGCCCCTGTGCTGCCGAGGGGGTGGGTGTGTTTGTCCCCGATAAAAGATTGGCTTCTGCCCTTCATCTTCCCCAGCAGCCAGAGGAGCTGGGACTCCCCACAGCTCTGCAGGAGAAGCCCGTTTGCTCCTAGAAATGGGCAGAAAGGACTTCAATTATCTTTTCCTCACCATTTTCTGCACTATGGCTCTGAAGCTGAACTGTGTCAGCTCCATGTCTGTGGCAGGGCTTGGATATGTTGTGACAGCAGCTGTTGCGCTTTCAGCTGTGGTAAGTGATGGACATCACAGTTAAACACTGATAAACTGCTGGTTCCAGCTACTTACAGGAGCCCCTCTCCTTTAACTCTTTGTCAGGGTTTTGTCCAGTTTTTAGTGGGAATTTGGGAGGATTCAGGCTGACTGGAATGATGATGATGATAAAGTTCATTCTTTTCCATCTTTGATATCTGGTTTCAGCTTAGGAATCACTTTGATACCTAACTTGCTATTTTGCTTTCTAGTTTGTAACATTCTTTATTTCTGCCTTGAAAACTGAGCATATTTCACTTGTGTCCATCAACTGCTGTGAACATCTTCTTTGTCAAAGTACTGAATGCTTCTAATGTTATATTGTAATGTTTTCTTCCCTGTTACCTGATAGCACTCAAAGGCATGATGTGATTGATGGATTGACTTCATTGCCAATGCACCAGAAATGTTTTATTTCCTTTCAGAATTATCAAAGTGAATTCTTTTATAAGAGAGGAAAGTGTTCATTATGTTTGTTAAAAAAAAAAAAAAGAATATTGCACCGTGTTGATATATTGCATAAGTATGGCAATAAACATATTAAACCAAAATTGCAATGTCCTTAGGGCAGGATGTTGTGTAAATTAATGTAATTCCTACAAAGGAGCAGTTAAAGTAACAGGTCAGAAGAGCTTTAAGAAACCTGTTAATTACCTAAATCTTCAATGATACAGCATTTTCCATTTGGTTTTAGAAAACCTGTAAATCATGTTTGTGCAGGATGCACAACATGAAGAGTTAAAAGGAGTTTTTTTCCAACAGCCTGGAATGTCAAGCTTCACTTATGAGCCACACTGAAAAATTATAAATTATTAAGGAAAATACAGAGATTAAAATCCAGAGAGACAACAGAGTCTAGAAGAGGATAAGCCAGGAATAAACCAGGTAGTAGAGGTGATTGGGAGTGAAAATTAACAGTGATCAGTGGAGTGGGATTCTTTCCGCACACATCCTTATTTTCCCCCCTTCAAAATCCAGCACCCAAGGGAAAAAGGAAACTTTCCACTTTCTGCTTGGCACAACAAGAGAGGAGAAGCAATTTAATTTCAATATTTCCATGTGTCCTGCACACTGAACAGCATCCTTTGTCTCACCCCCAGCCTGTCAGCATGGTGGAACACGCCGAGTTTTTGAAGGCTGGGAAGGAACCCGGCCTTCAGATCTGGAGGGTCGAGAAATTTGATTTGGTCCCAGTGCCAAAGAACCTGTATGGGGATTTCTTCACGGGAGATTCCTACCTGGTGCTGAACACCATCAAGCAGCGCAGCGGGAACCTCCAGTACGACCTGCACTTCTGGTTGGGTGAGTGCTGGGAGTGGCCCCGCAGAGCTGGGAGCCCAGAGTGACCCCTGAGCCTCTCTGCTCCAACCATGGCCACCAAATGTGACCCAAGGAAATAAAAATGCAGTTCTGGGTGTAAATAGCCCTACTCGTGTCAAATACTTGTATGGTCTCTGCAATAGAGAGTACAGCCACCTCTCATCCTAAAACTGGCTTTTCCTGGGCAGTAGGACAGGTAAGTGCCTGTTCTGCAGAAGTTCACTGGAAAGACAAGATCTCAGGTGAAAGGTCTGGCTGAAATCCTGTCTGTCTGAAAGGAGGGAGGTCAGGTGTGTTCCTCCTGAGCAGGGAATGGGATTTTCCCTCTCCTAACTGCCCTCTGCAGTCCATGTCACAGAGTACCATGCCAAGGCTTTCCCCACAGCCTGCAAACCCCAGGCTCTTTGACAATATCACAGTGAAATCTGCTTTCTCCCCGTGTGTTTGCACAGTTGGATGCAGAGGCAGAGCCTGCATCCCCTCCCAGTGTCTCTCTCCATGTTCCAGGTGATGAAAGCTCTCAGGATGAGCGTGGGGCTGCTGCCATCTTCACGGTGCAGATGGATGAGCACCTGCAGGGAAGGGCTGTGCAGCACCGCGAGGTGCAGGGCCACGAGTCCCCCACCTTCCTGGGCTACTTCAAATCTGGCATCAAATACAAGGTGAGTGACAGCTGAGCCGAGTCTGCAAGAAATGGCATCCTGCCCAATTCCCAGGAGAGTGAGAACTGCCCTTTTTCCAGTTGCTTAAAACCCATTCTCAGCCAGATGTTTTCAATGAGTTGGAACTGCACAGGGTGGAGAACAGCAGATCCCAGTGGGAGAGATTTGGCTGAATTAATAGTACACAAGGAAAGCCCCAGAAAATTTTAGGAATCAAAGTTTTGTTTTTCTTCGAGAGGCAGAGGAAAGAGCAGTCCCAAGGCACCTGGAATGAATTTAAGAAGCAGCAAAGTTAATGGGAAACGCCTACCCAGGAGATCTGATATCTCCCCACTTGCATAACAGTTTGACCTTGCAGTCTCTGTGCTTAGCCCACCCTCCCAGCATGTGCAATGTTTTGGTAAAGGAGATGAACAGTAGTGGGAGTTACTCCTCCCTGCCATCACAATAAAGTGGGATAGAAGTGAAAACATGCAGTCAAGCAGTTGTGTCTGTTAGGAATCCAAAGGCACAAGGAAAGTGATATCAGGTCGCATGCTTGCAAAGTGCTCACATTTCCTTCTGTCTCAGACTTTCCTGATCTTTCTGATTTGTTTATTTGCCACTCACTTGTTGTTACTTTCATTCATTTAAACTTGGCTGTGCTTTTTTTGAGGGTAACTGACGTGGGTCCTGTTGCCTGCATTGATAAATAATTCCCAGTGTCTATCAGCAGAGAAAGTGAATCCTGAGCTTGGGATAATTTCTGATAGACAGGACATGTTATACACGTGGGAACACACCCTTCCCCCCAGTCCTGGTGTGAATCTTTGCTCCTGTGTTTCCCCCCAGGCTGGTGGTGTGGCTTCTGGCTTCAGGCACGTGGTTCCCAACGAGGTCACTGTGCAGAGGCTGCTGCAGGTCAAAGGCAGGCGAACAGTCCGGGCCACAGAGGTCCCTGTGAGCTGGGACAGCTTCAACACAGGGGACTGTTTCATCCTGGACCTGGGCAGTGTGAGTACCACGCCACAGGCAGGTGGGGCACAATTCAAGGGGCAGGAAATACCTGACACTTCACATAAGGTTTTTCCCCCCACTCTGCTGAAGCCATCTCAGTGCTGAGCACCCCAAAACACTGTCATTGTTCAGTCCCAGCTGAGTCCTGTCTCATCTGGAGGGGTGTTGTCATGCTCTCACACAGCTTTCTCCTTCCCCCAGAACATCTTCCAATGGTGTGGCTCCAAGAGCAACCGGCAGGAGCGGCTGAAGGCCACGGTGCTGGCCAAGGGCATCCGCGACAACGAGCGCAACGGGCGCGCCAAGGTCTTCGTGGCAGAGGAGGGATCCGAGCGAGAGGAAATGCTCCAGGTTGTTCCCTTTGGCCATTTGTCTGTGCTGGATGGGAATGTGGTGTGTGGAACAAAGGTGGGGTGTGTGGTATAAACACACAGCTCAGTGCAGACCTGCTCCTCTGCCCCGCTGGGACATGAGAATTTACACGATTGATCTGGAATTCTCTTCTACTCATTCTCTTGAGCTGAGCACCTGGGAAGGAAGATCCTCTTGGACTGGCTGGTAATGATTTTTCTCTCCCTCACAGGTCCTGGGACCAAAGCCCAGCTTGCCAGAAGGAGCTTCTGATGAGACCAAAACCGACACAGCCAACAGGAAGCTGGCTAAGCTCTACAAGGTAACGAGGAGCCCTGACATAACTCTGGGGAGAATGGGGTGATCTTTGTGAAATCAGATGGAGGTGACATAGCAGAGAGGAGCTGAGCTGGTCTGAGTCCTACTTCTGCCTCACTCTGCTTCTTAACAAGTTTTGTGTATGAGCCTTGGTTGCTAACACTGCATGTCCATGTACTTTCTGTTCTGTTTGCCACCACTTATGACTGTAGTGAGACAGGATAGGACTTCCAGGAATTTTTGAGAAAAAGGTGGAGTGTGAAACAAATGAGGGAAAAAGGGAGTTTTCCTCTGTGCTGTCAGGCATTGTGTTAGGAAGGTGAGAGGAAGGAACTAGAAACAGTGAGCCTGAGAAGCAGGACCTGCCCCTTTCTAACACCCACATGAAGCCATGACTTGGAATGTACTATTTGCCATCAGCTGTGTGAGTGGAGAAGAGTGTCCGAGACTTTTTGGGGGGAATCTTCTCTAAGCAGCCTCTGGTATTCAGGGGATGAATATCTGCTAAGATGGTTTGTTAGGTGGCAGTTTATGCAGTAGTCAGTAGAGGAATTCAGATTTTTAAACCCACTTGATACAGGGAGGCTGTTCCCAGCTACCCTCCAGTCCCTGTGTGCAGTTTTTTGCTTTAGAAGATATTTCCTTTGCACTGAGGATATTTTCCCTTTTGGACCAATCTCTCTTTGGTCCCAGCAGTATCTGCTTTGCTAGAAATACTTGAAATCTTCAGAGTAAGTGTTAGGTTTTTGCCATACTGTTGCTATATCAGAGGTATCCTGTTTGAAAACAATAGTGCCTGCAGCAGCCAGTGCATTCAAATGGATTTCCCTTCCCCTCCCTGAGTTCTGGAAGGAGCAGAGGGTGCCTGGTGTGACCTCTGTGCTGTGTTGTCACAGGTCTCCAATGGGGCTGGGAACATGGCAGTGTCCCTGGTGGCAGATGAGAACCCCTTCTCCCAGGCAGCCCTGAGTACAGATGACTGCTTCATCCTGGACCATGGCACAGATGGAAAGATCTTTGTTTGGAAAGGTACCTGAGACAACCAGGGAGAAAAGAATTAATATCATAAATAGCAAGGCAATTGTTCTCTCTCAGCCACCACAACAGGCATGAATGAGATCAAACAATGGTCATTTGTTGTTTGGCATCATTTATCTGGAAGGCTGGGCCCTTCTGCTTTTGCAAAAGCTACCTGAGACAGTTTCTTCTCTGGGTAAAAGACCCTGACCCCCTTTCTCGCTGTTTTCATTAAAGGCAAAGGTGCCAACTCTGAAGAGAAGAAGGCAGCACTGAAAACAGCCTCAGAGTTCATTGACAAGATGGGTTATCCCAAACACACCCAGGTAAGGCCCTGTGGCAGCCCCAAGCACTGGGGTCACTTTTCTGCCACGTGAGCCAGGGACTGTGGAGCACGGGTGGCTCAGGTGATGTGTCCCTGTCAAGTCTTTCAAGTCTCCTGTTGTGGGAGATGTGCTCTGTTTTGAGAGATTCTGCAGTGCTGCTCCTGGGCTAAAGCAGCATTTACCCCAGCACTGCTGGTAGTAAAGTTTCTTCCTCTGGGATACTCTTTTACCTTTTCCGTGACCTCTTCTAAGAGTGAAAAAGAGGAGTAGATAAACCTGCAGTTCTCAGAGAGATGGTTCTAAAGGCTCATTCCTTTCAGATCCAAGTCCTCCCTGAGAGTGGTGAGACACCTTTGTTCAAGCAATTCTTCAAGAACTGGCGGGACAGGGACCAGACAGACGGGCTGGGGCAGCCCCACGTTTCTGGCCACGTTGCCAAGATCGAGCAGGTCCCTTTCGATGCAGCCACCCTGCACAGCTCCAAGGCCATGGCTGCCCAGCACGGCATGGAGGATGATGGCTCTGGCAAGAAACAGGTCAGTGCTGACCCCTGGGAAGGTTTCCAAACTTTTCTTTGCTCCTTCATGGCATTGCTGCAAGAGCAGCGAGACAAATGGAGGCCAGAGAGCCATCAACACAGCTTGTAACTACTGGGGAAATTCTCACACCAGAAACAGCAGGAGGGTCTTGAAAGCCCTGCAGAAAAATGGGGTTGATTCTGACTCCACGATTTCCCAGCACTGAGGACATGGCTTTATTCCTCCTCCTCATGGTTATTCTCCCTGTTTCCGTCGCATGTGTGAATGTCTTGGAGCACTTGGGTTCGTGACTTGGAGCATAGGAGCAGGGGTAGAGTTGGGCTTGAACGGGCTGGGGGCTGTCCAGGAGCCCCAAACAGCGCTCCCGGCCGAGGTTTGGCTGTTTAAAAACGCCCCGAAAATCCTCAAAGCTCCATTCGGGACCAGCCAGGGGAGCGGATGGGAATTGTCCCGTCAGGTCCCGGCAGATGGCGCGGCAGCACCGCCAGCTCCGGGATGCGCAATTTGGGGATAACGCGGGCCGGGAATGGGCTGGTTCTGTAGCGCCTGTGCTCCTCTCCCGCCAGATCTGGAGGATAGAAGGCTCCGAGAAGGTGCCGGTGGACCCTGCCACGTACGGGCAGTTCTACGGCGGGGACAGCTACATCATCCTGTACGATTACCAGCACGACGGGAAGCGGGGACAGATCATTTACACCTGGTACGGGACTTCTGGGGCTGCGTGGGGCTGCGAGTCCGCTCGGAAAATCCATCACTGCTGGTTCCCGCTTTCAGAGGATCTTTGGGGGATAAAGTTTCACCCTGGATAACTTTTCCTTGCAAACAAAACAATACCAGAGGTCTAGGATGTTTCATTTGAAGTGGAACAATGGAGGGAATTACTGTGAGAGCTTTTTTTTTCCCATTTCCCCCCCACCTCTGGTTATTACTCCCTTCTTTGGATCAAGCTCTGCTTATCTAGGAAAGTGCTGCTTATCTAGGAAATGTTCTTATCTCCCCCTGTACTTGCTGTGCTACAATAGAGGATAAGGAATTTCTCTTTTGTGTTGAGTGAAATGCTGCAGAGATTCAGTAACACAGGCTTTCCTTACCTCCTCTTGATCTCTCTGTGTGTGGGGAAAGGCTGAGAATAAAGCTGGGATTTGGCCTTGTTCTCCAGGCAGGGCGCTGACTCCACGCAGGATGAGATTACAACCTCTGCATTCCTCACAGTGCAGCTGGATGAGGAGCTGGGAGGCAGCCCCGTGCAGGTAAAGAGACCCAGCAGAAACCAACCCCAGCACTGGGGGAATAAAGAATATACATCTATTAAACACCTGGCCCAGCTGGGTGCTCTGTGAATATTCCAGCTCGACAGAGAGTTGTAAAAGCCATTTCTGGTTAGTCTTGTCTCAAAACTGACAGCAAGTTTCCTTTTCCTTCAGAAACGAGTGGTGCAAGGGAAAGAGCCCCCTCACCTGATGAGCATGTTTGGTGGGAAGCCCCTGGTTGTTTACAAGGGTGGAACCTCGAGGGAAGGAGGCCAGACTGCACCTGCGGCAACGCGGCTGTTCCAGGTCCGCTCCAGCACCTCGGGGGCCACCCGAGCAGTGGAGGTACGTGCAGGGAGATCAGCCTTGGTGCTCTGTGTACAGCCCATGGTGAGAACAGCACCCACTGAAGAGCTCAGTTCCCTCTGTGGAAGAGGAACTTGGGCCAGGACACAGGTTCAGAGCCCCACTGCTCTGGGTGAATGCACACAAATGCCTCTGTGCAACGACAAAGGGGAGATTAAATCCTGGTGAGGAGGGGGCAGTGGCTTATGCCTGCAGGAACTTCCCAAGTTTCCAGCTTCAAGAGGCTTCTTGTTAACACAGAGGAGTTGGTGTTAATGATTGATCATTGTTGGTGGCAGGGATAGCTCTGCCATGGGCTCCCCAGTGAGCTCCTAAATCTCCAGCCATAAGCACCAGGACTGGCACAATGGCAGCCAGGCTAGGTAATGTGTACCTCTAATCACACACTGAAATAGTTATTTACTCTTCCCATGTGGAAAATCTAACTCATCGCTTGGATACAGGGAATATGGAACACATGTGACAGCCTTACATGCTCATATGGCAAATCTTGTTTACAGTTCATTCAACTGTAGGTTCTGGTTTGATTTTGAAGTAACAGGCTCTGTGTAGAGGATGGGTACATCTGACACCTGCAGTGTTCCTTCTTTTCAGCTGGATCCTACAGCCAGTCAGCTGAACTCCAATGATGCCTTTGTCCTGAAAACTCCCTCTGCTGCCTACCTGTGGGTTGGCCAAGGAGCCAGCAATGCTGAGAAATCAGGAGCACAGGAGCTGCTGAAGATCCTGGGAGCTCGCCCAGTACAGGTTGCTGAGGGCAAAGAGCCAGGTGAGGGGGTCACAGTGCAGTCTGTGATCATTTCTGTGTAGCTGCACATCCTCAGCAATTATTTCATGGATGAAATAGAACAAGAAGATGTGGACATGGGCAAGAGGGGCTTCTCTGGGGTACTGTCATTGTTTAACAGTGCTCTCATGTATGTGTGCAGGCCATTGGGACTTTCTGACCCAGAGGAATGCTTCAATTCCTGCCCAAACCATAACCCTGGTGTGGGTTCCATGGCCAGGAGACGCATCAGCCTCTGTTTGTGTTTTGCAGACAATTTCTGGGCAGCCTTGGGTGGCAAAGCTCCGTACCGCACCTCGCCCCGCCTCAAGGACAAGAAGATGGACACTCACCCCCCGCGCCTCTTCGCCTGCTCCAACAAGAGCGGCCGCTTCACCGTGAGTGTCTGGGGGCTCATCCAACATCCACCTGGCAGGGCTGGGGGAGGCTCAGGCACAGCTGCTCTGAGCCCCCCACCAGTGCTTACACCTCATCTTTCTTGGTGTGGTTTGTCCTGTACAGATAAAGTGATGCTTGAAGCCTGTGCTCATCTTAACCCTTCTGTTTTCTAGATTGAAGAAGTTCCTGGAGATCTGACTCAGGATGACCTTGCTACAGATGATGTGATGCTCCTGGACACATGGGATCAGGTATGTCACGTTTACAGGGGACAAAGGAGCAAAGAATAGGCACAGATGGCTCTAGATCGAGACCTGAACCACAATAGCCACAGGTGCTGTTGTGTTACAGATTCAGCACAAATCAGCCACAAGGCAACTCAGAGATGAATTTTGATGCTTTTCAAACATCTGCTACTTTCCCCTGATATCAAGCTAGTGTAGAATTTGTTCAAGGGTCTACAGTTCATGTAGATAAAATGCAGCAAAAAACTTCCCATTATTGACCAATAGACCTTTGGTTATGTTGGTCAACAACCCAGGCACACCAATACAAGGATTTTCTGGTTTGTGTCACACTCTGTTCACTCAGGCTTCATCTAAATTATCCCTTCATAAAGAGAATGATTGTTGCAGAAGTAATTAATATTTTTATCTTTAGGTGTTTGTATGGATTGGGAAAGATGCCCAAGAAGAAGAAAAGACCGAGGCACTGAAGTCTGGTAATGTCACATTTTCCTCTCTGAACTGTCCCTTTCTCATTTCCCCACTGTGTGATCATGACTCACCCAATTTATATCCTGCCAAGCATAGATAAAACCATAGGGTGCAAACTTTCAGTGGGTATTTTTGTTCAAATGGCCAGTGTGAAGCTGCCTCTCTGGGGGCCGTTTAGCCCCAGCTGAGGTGTTGCTCAGTGAGGTGCCCTCCCTGTGTCCCCAGCCAAGCGCTACATTGACACAGACCCCTCCACGCGGGACAAGAGGACCCCGGTGACCATTGTCAAACAGGGCTTCGAGCCCCCCACCTTCTCTGGCTGGTTCCTGGGCTGGGACGATGACTACTGGGCTGTGGATCCCCTGCAGAGAGCAATGGCTGATGTGGATGTGTGAGCAGTGTTTGAAACAGAGCAAGTTCAGTGCCTTCAATGCCTTCGAGAGCTCCTTCCTCCTGCAGGATGTATGGTAACGAGGGAATGATGTTAATAGCCAATTAGCTGTGCAATAATTTCCGAAAACAATCATGACCAGTCATTGACCCTACTCCTTGCTTTGATTATATTTAATACAATAAAGCTTGTATGAAATATGGGAAGAACAGAAATGGTGGGGTTTGTTACGAAGAAGAAAACATTAAAGAGCAGCTGTGGATCCCATGTTTGAACACACCTTAGAAACCAAAACCTTCTTTGTGCCATCTTTTGCACATGGACTTTTTACTAAAAGGTTACAGAGATTATTTTGAGGAGTTTGGGACTGCATTGCTTTCCCCTCTTCAGAATTATAAGCATTTGAGACCCCGATAAACAGTATTTTACTCTTCCAGAAACTCACTCATTAGTAAACAGCATGTTTTTTATTCAGGATAAGAGCAAAAAAAAGCATCTTGTAGTATCAACAAAAATTCACAGGGGTGGCACCTCCAGCAGGAGCAGCGGGAGTTACAGAGTGACTCATCTTCCCTAAGGATTAACTTGGAGCTGTGCAGTTGCTCTTGTTTCCCACTCCAAGTGCCTGAGCACAGCAATGCTAATTACTCCAGCTTTGTTAACTGATTCTCCTGCTCTCAGCCAGAAGTAAAGCTCAGCTTACACGAGCTGCCACCTTGACAAACACAGAATATATTCCTTTGGTGATGCAGAGGAAAACCTGCCCAACAGACAGGCAGAAAAGCAACAGCACTTGGGCATCTCCTGCCAGTGACAAAGGCACAGCGTGTCGAGGCACAGGTACCCAGGCCTAAAACACCTGTAAATACAGAGCTGATTGGAGCAGAAAGGGCATAAGGAACAACATGGAGTTATGCTGGCCAGTGGGAGAAGGGCACTTACATCACTGATCTTGGGGTTTCACCTCCACTGCCACGTCCCAGAATTTAAAGATGTCAGACTCAGTGCTGGTGGCAGCCTGACGAGCCTTCCCCATGCAGCCTCCAAATCTTCTGCTATTTTTCTGTACTACAGAGGTACAAAACAAGAAGTTTAACAGCTTGGGTTATGTAAGCTGAGGCTCAGCTGCTTTGGGGATGAAGTGTAAGCCCTTATTGACACAACAACCACTCCAGGTCTGCACAGAGCAGCACCAACAGGTAAAGCACCAGTGCAGCACCTTCTGTTAAACACCACTCCTCCCTGCCAGTTACAGACACATCATTTCCTAGAGAAATAAGGTTTAGGTCTGGATAAAATGCAGCACTTTGGTTTTTAAAAAATATTTCTAGAAGAAACAGATACAGGCAGAGCCTTTTCAGTGCTTTAAAGCAGTGTAACTCTGTGCAGACACAGCCCCATAACAACAGCAGCTCATCAGTGACCACAAGCAGGTTGTATCCATAACTACGGCATGTTTGTGCCATTCCTGGGTGGCAGAAAGACAGAAAGTTCACTAGCAACTGTTTCTCATCAATGGGCACTGTTTAGAGAGCATGAGCCTGATTTTCAGGAGTCCCCAGGACACTATTCCACTTCCTTTTGAGGGCTACAGACCCATTTTGTAGAAAGAATAATTCCAAATGTTGGATCACCTCTATCACAACTGGTTTTCTATTCTGTTTGAAAAGGAGCTTTTGGATTAGAGGTGTCCCATCCAGGACAAACTGGATAAAGTTTATTTAAGATCGCAACCTGCTTGTACTCCTTCTGAGAGGTTTTCAACTTCAATATTGCGATTGCCCACATTCACAAACATTACATACAAGTTCCATAACACACTCGGTAAAACAGAAAGGTTCCTCAGCAGACCCACTTTGCTAACACTGCCACAAGCTACACTACACAGGGAATTCAGTGCTGCAAACATGGGCTGACCCCCAGCTCGCCCCTCCCCTGCCTCTCTACTCCTTCACACCTAGGAGGCCCTGCAGGATGTTTATGGGCAGGGGGAAGACGATGGTGGAATTCTTCTCGGCAGCGATGGTGGTCAGGGTCTGCAGGTACCGCAGCTGGAGAGCAGCAGGAGACTCTGTGATCACCATGGACGCCTCCTTCAGCGCCCGCGACGCGTTCATCTCGCCCTCGGCCGCGATCACCTGCGGGGCAAAACCAGCCAGCCTCAACTCACAGGGAACCCACAGGGGATTTCAGCCCAGGGCAGGTACCAAAGGCACTGCCCAGCACCCTGGGAAATAACCTGCCCTGGGCACAAGCCACTCCTGTTTGCTCTCCAGGCCCCAGTGCCTGGAATGCTCCCATCCAGAATGCAGGATCACAAAAGCTGCCATCAGGTCTTGAGAATGCAATGCAATCCTTTATTCTATCTTCAAAAGCTTTTGTGTTTCTTCCAGCACTGCCTCTCAAAACCAGAGGCACACCCCATAGATAGCTGAAAATACTTTCTCCCTCAAGCTGTACTTTCTTGTGTCTACAAGGGCTCGAGAGGGAATGGTGTATTTCTTATTTGGGAAAAACCAAATCCAGCCCCCAAGCTGATGTCATTACCTTGGCTCTGGCCTCCCGGGCAGCCTCTGCTTCTGCAGCCATGGCTCTCTGCAGCTGGACAGGCAACTTCACATCCTTGATCTCCACACGTTCCACCTTAATGCCCCAATTGTCTGTTGCCTCATCAAGTGTGACCTACAGAAGGCAGGACAGGTAAGTGAAACCTCACACCTGGCTCAAACTAATGCCCAAATTTGAAGAATGACCAATAAACCAAATTAGTTCCCTTCAAACTTTCAGGGCTTTAGAATTTGTAGTATGATTTGATAGCTATAAGAGCACAACTGTTTTAAACTAACAAAGCCCCCCAGAGCTTGATTAATGTATTGAAGGAATTCTGTGGCAGTTTCCTTCAACAGCGAAGGACTGACACAAGGATCCAGGGAAGCCCTCCTCTCCTCCGTCCCTTTTTCCCACATGCTAGCCCCACTGGCACTTTGTGCTTTAGTTCCTCATTCTTATTTTACAGAGTACCCTCTCAAGAGATCTTGTCAGGGCTTTGCCTACAACTTATCACTTAGAGATAAAATAAATCCACACCTTTAAGTTATCCCTGGAATTGCTGCTTAACCTGCTGTTTGATGGATTGCTCCAAGCTGCTCATACCTGCATGCTGTGTGCAATTTCCTCACGGTCAGAGAGGATCTCAGAGAGGCTCTTGGTGCCCAGGACATTCCTCAGGGTGGTCTGTGCCAGGAGGCGGGTGGCCGAGTCGGCGTTGGTGATGTTGGCCACGGCCAGGGTGGCGTTCTGCACTCTGTAATAAACCACTCCGTCCACATTAACCGTCACCGAGTCCCTGGTCAGGATCTGAAAAGCAGTGGGGAAAGTACAGAATATTCCAGAAATACAAGGTTCATTATTATGAAAATCACGTATTTGTTTTACTGCACCAAGTCCTGGTTTCCCACTGTCTTGAAAACAAAACTCCTTATACACATATGCTGTGTGTAAACGTGTCCCAGAGTTCACAAACCTCCCAGTACAGCTCTGCAAAGCTGAGACTAAATATGGGATTAGAAACTTCTCAGTGAAAAACACATTCCATTAGCTTTGCCCTTATGTTATTTTTAACCCACTTCCTCAAATTCACAGAGGGATCTGCAAGTCATACCAGTGACAGGAAAAAGAGAAAAGGCAGAAATTATTTACTCTGAAATTCATCTTCACCTGGGAAGGTTTAACCAGTGATTCTGGCAAGGAATCACATCCAGGCAGGTCCCCGTGCTGCCTTTCAGTGAGGTTACACCAGGGCCCTGGGGACTGTGCTGCACAACTGCAGCCCCCTGGGACAGGAGGGTGTCACTGCACACGGGAGCTCAGAGAACCAGGGCCATGCCCAGAGCTGCCCTCGTTCCATGGTACACAATTACCTTCAAGATTTACCTGCCCTGTCCCTTCCCAAACTACCTCTTTTAGCAGGCTTTTCATAACACAAAAGCTAAAGAATGAGTAGCATGCACAGAAATCGTGTTGAACAAATAAAAATGGATTTCTGCCTCTGTGTAAAGAACACAAACCTAAATCCACAAGTGTAATTTAATCGAGTCAAAAGAAAAACCAGATTACTGATGACCTCACTAATGGTACAGCAGCAGCTGCAAGCACATTCTGCCTGCCAGTGATTAGGTTTCTCCCAATTACCCTTTAGAGTGTACCTGGACAGCTGCCATTTATCTCAATCTACAACTAACCATGAGCAGCAAAACCACGAGCAGATGTGACAGGAAACAGATGCAGGACACAGGTTACATGGAGCATCTTTGGGAAAATGCACCTGATACATGAGTGATGCAATTATAACCATCAGGATACCATTGTTCACTAACTGATTTTTAGAGGGAAGGTTTGGTTTTATTCTTTTGTATCCACTGAGTTGGCAGCACTGAGTTCAGCAGCCTTAATGCTCCTGAGACATTCTGCTACAAAGTTAGCATGTCCAAGGAAAATCAGAGAAATCAAAGTAATTTTTTTGTTCTTCAAGACATGCCATGCAGGGCAGGGCACAGGAGCCACGTGCACATAAACCCAACAAAGGGAGCTGACCANGGACATGCCATGAGTGGCAGCACCCTCATGTTCCTGTGCAGGGCAGGGCACAGGAGCCATGTGCACACAAACCCAACAAAGGGAGCTGACCACTTCTCCCCCCAGCTGCTATAAATAGCATTTGATGTATACACCAATTTCATCCCCCTACTTGAGCCAGTTTCTACATGTAGATAAATTGGCACAGGACAGATCCCTGCTGTGCCTGGAAATGTTCCAGATTTCACAGAAGCAATTAGAGAATGTTGTATGAAGCCCAGCAGCCCTCGTTCCAAACCCCTCCCATTCCAGCTCTCAGGCAGTATTCAATTATCTCATTTGGTCCTCAGAGCATCATCTGTTTTCTTTCAGTGCTCTTCCCTTACTGGATGACATTTCTAAGGGATACGTGTATTCTTTACAATACATGGCACCTGCACAAGGAATCTGTATTCAAACTGCACATTACCCAGCACTGAGAGGGGAGAAGGAAAAGCCAAGTCCACAAAATTCTGCAAGTTCTGTAGTAGATGCAAAGGCAAATACAAACTCACCTCCTGAGGAGGAATATCAAAAGAGATGGTTCTCATATCAACTTTGATGAAGCTGTCTGTGCAAGGCAGGACAAAAAACAAACCTGTGCCAAAAAAATCCATTCAAGAAGATGTGAAAATGGGTCATTAAAGCAGACAAAACTTGTTACTGCAATAAGCTGAAATCCAACTGTTGTGGCTGTGCAGCTCTTTGTCAGGAGCTCAGCAGCATAACACTTGTTAGTGGCTTCTAAACCAAGGTAAAATTTTCTAAAATGCATGCTGAGAGACTTTAATTTATCTGGGTATCACTTACTTAGAGATTTTAAACATTTGGAAATAAAACAGTCCCAGAATTATTAACAGCTGTTTTTTAAAATGTCCCCCACACAGTTACTTGTGGGACCTAATTCTGGCAAGCATCAACCTCTTGCCTTCTGTTCTGGTGGCTCACTGAGATTCTGCAGCTTTACAGCACTGTGGAACAGTGCAAAGCCTGGGTGAAAATGAAGGAAGAAGCCACTGCCCCTTTCTGTCACTTTGAGCACCAGGAGCAACAGCTGAAAGAAACATTCTCACAGATCTCAGAGTTCTAATACACACAGACAACCTGTCAAAACTATCAAATACTCTACTGGATTCTGTTACTTCTGAAGGACATCAAGGCTCTCAGACTCATTGGGTTTAACTGATACATCAACTTCTTTTTTTCAAACAACCCATTTGAAAACTCCCATTACATTTAGTGCTTTTGATTCTGACTGCAGATCATACATTCACAAAGGAGAGCTGGGTAAAATTAAGTTTGCTGGCTTCTCAATCCAGAGTATGAATCAGAACTTTACAAGCTGGAAGAGACCCACGAGGCTCATAACATCCAATTCCTGTTGTAACACATCCACTTACTGGAAGTAACAGAATCCTTGAGAAATCCATTTGCCACTTTACAGCAATGTCACTACAGCATTATTGTTTTGCTGATGACTAATTGGAACAAACTGTTATCCAGGACATACCTGGTCCCTTTGCTCCCCCTTTCAGGATGCGTCCCAGTCTGAAGATGATGGCTCGCTCGTACTCCTTGATAATCTGGAACAGATTGTTGGATGTCACACACGGGTTTCCAGAAGTCACATGATGGATTCCAAATTATGCACACACCAGCCTAGGACAGGCTTGAATCTCAAATTTAATACACATTTCTCTACTGGCTGCTTTTGAGAATTTTAGCCTAAACTTTATTGTCAAAAAGCAAAGAGCAAAAGGAAAAAATCAGGACAATAGTCCACAAGAAATATTCCTCAGACTCTCAACAGGATGGCACCTGGGCAGGCCCAGGCACCAGCAGCAGCCATCAGGAGTATCCTGGCAACAACTGAACAAAGTGCAGCATTTGTGACCCAGCAGGAATTTTTCCAGCTCCAATTCTGATGCCACATCAGCCAAGCCAGAAGGAAATAACTCCTCCTGCCTGGAAACTGAGAACATCAACTTCAGAGTGATCACAGACAACACCGTGTCGTCAGATGTGTCACACACAGCCACACTATGTCATTAGATTTCTATTTACATACTTCATATTTAGACGTGTGATATTCAGGGAGAGATCTCCTGAAAATATAAAATATCAGTTCTCTAAGAGTAGTTATGGGTTCTTGCAATTATTCTGATCCTTCAAATGAGCTTATTTACTAATGACAATTGGGCAGATGTAGCAAAGATGTCAATGCAGGAATTATTTTGACCAAATATTGTAATACCACTTTGATTTTTGGTTTGAAGATGAGTGCCCTGGACTGCTGGGGTCTGCTGTCTACGACTGCTACTGTCTGCTATAGCTCAAGAAAGAACAGAGTTGGATTAATTTGTGTTTAGAACAGGTAAACTCAATTGAGAACAATAATAGTCACTCTGCATTGCTTAAAGTTTTAATCCAATTTAGCAGTGAACAATTTTACCTTTATGCACATCCATATTGATACAGGAAATGTCAGAACAGTGATAAGGAGCGAGGTGATCACCAGGATCCATCCACACACACCAAGGCCAGTATCCTCATCATCTACAAAGGAGCAGAAATTCTCATTTTTTAAACCCAAGAGTGCCTATTAAAGTGCCTAAATTGGATATTTATATTAAATCTTCCTTGAAGTAAGTCAGTGTTAGCACTACTCCTCTGGCCAAATGCACTAGGCTTAGATCAAAAATCAAATTAAAATCCAAATTCTGCTTTGATTTTCACTGGTCTCTAGGTAGTGCAAGATAGCTGAGGGCAGAATGCTGTCCAAGTAGCATTTCTGCACAAGTGTACCAACATTTAAGTTTCAACTCTCCAATGCCTTTCTCTCCTCAGGTTTTTCTAGCAGAGTGACTGGCAGGCAGCAGTGGAAATCGAGTTCCTTTGTTTTCTGAGAAGTCAGAGCACCTCATGTAAGGAGTAAAACACAAATACCCCACAGCCTGCCAGCTCTGGGACAGCACTGTTAGAACCTGGATTCTGTTCCAACTGTCACAGGCACAGATCTAAGGAAACCACAATTCTCAGACCTGTTGGATCTGGGAGGTTGGATGACATACAAGATTAGCTGGATGTGAAATAAAGCCTCCATAAAGAATTCCTTGGCCAGGAACTCCCCAAGCCTTATTTCTCTGTCAGGAAAAGACAGCAGCTGAAGGTAACTCTGGGATCAAATAACGAGCTGGTGGTTTCAAAAGCCACCCAGCCAAAGCCACGACAAATTGTGGGCTGGGAGACATTCACACAGCTACAGGAAGTTTCTTATCCTGCCAGCTGAGACTCCTAACGGGCTGCCAGGAGCCTGCTGCCAAGCAGGGATGTCCCAGGGTGACACCCAGCGCTCACAAACATCACCTTCCTACTCTGGAGATTCGCAATCTCATGTAGAATCACACCTCAAATGATGTCAAATTTCAAGACTGAGCAAAGAGGATGCTTTATTTAACACCAATGTGTTGTTTTTCACAATACAAGAAGGGAGAGAGATGCTGCCTTGTGGAAAACTCTATGAGATACAAGAAACATGCCTGGCATTTGTGTGATGAGCTAGTTCTGAACCATCTCAGCACTGGGAGAACTTCATCAAGAGGCAATTCTTGCCTGATTTCTCAGTGAGGCTCATTGACACTGCATCCTGAGAGCAGCCAGCTCAAAGCACTCAGCTGGGACTGAGAGAAGTGGTGCAGAGGTAACACAGCAGCTCCTGGAGGTGATCCCCATCCCTGCCCACCCCACAGGCTGAAAACAAACCCTGCACTGAGTGATGGCTGACAGGATCCCTAAACCTGCCACTGGAATTTTCTCCTCCGCCAAAAGGCAGGCAAGCCCACACCTTGGATTTATAGCCTGCTGTGGTGGGCAAATCTAAGTAGGCAATAAAAAAAAATGCAAATATTCTTGAGCAACCTCTTCAATAAATATGCCACAAGGAGAAAGACTATTAAAAAAATAAAAAACTTAATTGAATCAGCCTTCAATGCCTTTAAGGCTGACTGGAACAGTGACTGTTACTTTAGCAAGAAATTATCACTTGGACCATCAAACTGTATTAAGAATTTATAATCCACACTTAGTGCTGGAGGCTGAGATGGAAGGCAAAGTTCTCGTTACGGCTTGAGGTGTGGCACAGGGTTCATTTGTGATTTATTTCCTTCTGCAAAGACTCCACAATCCAAACAAGCACATCACTGTCAAACAGCAAAAATGTGCCGTGACTGAAAACAAAACGCCAGTTTCAAAGTGAACTACATGTCTTCACAGATGTTCAGAACATTTCACATGGGAAGTACCCCAAATTACAACATCCAATAACCAAAACTACGTCAAATGCCACTTACTCCGTATTTCATTGTGACCACATGAGAGCTGCAGGAAAAACCACCTCAGCAGCGTGTTCAGGAAAGGCTTGCAGAGACACGATTGCCACTGATGTGACCACGGTGAGGTATTAATAACTAACACAGTCACACATGAAATGCAGATCCTCTCCAAGGATACCTGAACCAGCATGTGCCATTGGGCATGAGGCCCAAAGAGACCCACAGTTATTTATACAACAACTCAAATTACCCTGCCAAAGGCTTTGTACACAAAGCCATCTTATAAATACATTTCCTTCTCCGGTTGCAAATGAGAAAATCATAAAATAAATCAGGGCTTTTCCGTTCCCTGTTTCTGAACAATGGAAGTAACAGGGAAATATTCCAGCTTCCAGTGAGTGAAACTGTCAGTTGTGCTATCTCAGTGTATCTCCAAAATGTCCTGAGCCACATCACACACCAACACCTCCTAACGAAGGCCAAAACCCATGTCAGTAATGATACCAAGAAGTAAAAATACAGTGTAAGTCATTGTCCCACCTGAGGACCTCTACCACTTCCTCCAGTCACACCTAGACAGGATTTAGCTGCGGTGAAAAGCCACAGTAGTGTCAAAAAACAATCTCTAAGTTTTCCTTGTTCTCGTTTACTGGTGCAGTGCCCCAGGGATTACTTCTGTTTACTCTGCTTGTCATAATTTACATAGTTTTCCCCTTAGCGATCCGGGTTACTGCACGGGAAAGGAAATCGCCCATCACAGAAACCCACCCGAGTTACGCCACGCCACTGGGGCGGCTCATGGTGATGCTCCGACATGTTCCCGAGTGAGCACCTGCGGGAATCACCGCCTGCGGCCACGTTACCGAAAGGCCAGCGGGGTCAGCCCCGCGTTAACCGGGGCAGTGGGCTCAGCATTCCCCGTTAACCGGGGCTGGTGGCTCAGCATCTCCCGTTAACCGGAGCAGCGGGCTCAGCATCCCCCGTTAACTGAGACTGGGGGCTCATCATTCCCCCTTAACCGGGGCTGGAGGCTCAGCATCCCCCGTTATCCGGGGCAGTGGACTCANCTCATCATTCCCCCTTAACCGGGGCTGGAGGCTCAGCATCCCCCGCTAACCGGGGCTGGGGCTCAGCATCGGCCGTTAACCGGGACTGGAACTCAGCATCCCCCGTTAACCGGGACTGAGACTCAGCACCGCCCGTTAGCCGGGGCTGGAGGCTCGACATCCCCCGTTAGCCGGGGCTGGAGGCT
>VXBB01015517.1:110631-195201 GCA_013399915.1 Illadopsis cleaveri
CCCGTTAGCCGGGGCTGGGGGCGCTCCGGGGCCGCCGGTGACCCCTCGGCAGCCGGGGCTGAGGGAAGCGGGGCAGCCCGGGAAGAGAAGCACCACCGCTCTTCGCTCCTCCCGCCGGCTTAACTTTGGTGAAGCATCTTCAAACTTTCCTCTGCGACTAAATAAAGCAATAATTAAAACCGAAAGGAAAAAGCGGAGAGAGAGAGAGACACGAAGGCGCCCCGCGCACCCAGCGCTCGAGGGGNCAGGAGAAGAAGGCATGGAATGAGCGACTGGCCCGGCGGGCAGCCGTCGCCTGACGTGAGTGAGCCCCGGGAATCCCCTCCTGACGGGAGCGGCTGGGAAAGTTCCAGCTGCCCCGGCCTCGGGTGTGGTTTAACGTAAGGATGGAACAACTGTTCCCTGAGGTTTTATGGCTTCTCTTCCCCACGCTCTCTTCCTCTCACGTGGAGAGTTGGGATCTTTCATCCCTTTTGGAAGAAGCCACAGTAATTAAGTAATTAGTAAGACCTTTCCTGCGAGGCCCATCCACAAAGTCTGTGCAGAAGCACATCGTACACACATAGGCATTGCATACCAGATTGTAAAGATTGTTAGATTTGATAAGAGTTCCAAGGTTGAATTCTATATCAGCGTGGGTTATGAGGTCTGTAAATAACACCTGGCTATTCTTTAGCCTTTATTTCTCTATGGGATGCTGGTAATTAGTGGGGACGTGCAAATGCCCATCTATCACGTTACGTTGCGTACTGACAGAGTGCAATTGCTGCTTCTTTATAAAACACATGGCAGCCTATGAACAAAAATGGTATTAAACTACTCAAATAGAGAGATTTCTTTCCAGTATTGATGTTATTCTGTGTTAAACTCTTCCTTGAAGGAGCCTAAATGGACAGCTTGAATCTTGCTGTCCATTACATACCAGAGGAGCAAAGATTTGGTGTGGTAGCACAATTGGTTGAGGCATGAGGTAGGAGTGGAGCCGAATGCTAAATATAGTCGTGGTTCTTGATGTCCCCAAGTGACAAGAACAGCACTAGAGAGTGGCCAGCACTTTCTCCAGGGAGTGTAAGACCCCTCATGAACACTCTTCCTATTGCTGCTGTGAGCTCCTCCTGCCACACTTGTGCCGCTTGATTTCAGACTGATCCAGATGAGCAGTACATGAAACTAAAGACTGAATCTGTCTCCAGATTCCCGAGTGACCTTTTAAAACTCCTTCTGCCCATTATCTTTACTCACGTTTGCTATTAATGCATTTACAAGTGCTGACACCTGCTGTTCTCGTATCAGTAATTGCTCAACCTTTTTGTCCTATTGTCCTACAATTTTATGAGTTTACCTATGCTCTGTACATAACACATGGGGCTAATTTTTCACAGAGGTGAAAGGAAGGGAGAACCTGTGAGCTGTCCAAATGACAACCGATAAATAATCATTCTATGCTCATGCTGTCACTTGCACACAGCTCACAAATGCCATGAAGAAACTTGCAAATGCAATGTGATATTTGACCTTGGGTTGTAAATATCACGATGCTGTAATTGAATGAGAATCCCTGAGATTCCATGGGCTGGTTGACCTCAGGATCTTCTGGCAAATAGGCTGGTGTAGAGTGTATCAGCATCGATATGGAAGGAAGGATGTGCTGGAAATGGGAGGGGCAGGCTCTGTGGAATGAACAGATAAGCTGTGAGGAGCCCCCATCATCCACAGCAAATTTGGCACTAGAAAAATCTGAGCTGGTGCCAATAATAAGATAATGTTCTATGATTCTATAGATGATTTGAAAAATTGTACAAATTGCTCATTAAAAGATAGACAGCATGAGTTTACCTTGTTTCAGCATGGAAGAGGAAGCACCTACTCAATTCCCCTCTCTAAAGTAAAAAATAAACAGTTAAGACCTTTCTCCACAAGCTGGGGACCCTGGTTCAGCAATATCTCAGCAGCACGCTGTGTACTGATGTACAAATTTATGTTCTGCTTAAAGAAGAGGAAGCTTCTCTCTAATTTTAGATGGGCTTGCATCACATTAATTTTATTCTTTGGCTGTTTGCCAAGGAAGTTGGACAAGCCCCTGGGTGGGGTGGACAAGGACACCGCTGCCCTGTGAGACATTGCTGCCACCTGCTGCCGTCGGAGTGCTCTTCCACAGGGCATTTCTAGGACATTGACCAGCGGCGGAGCTTCTCCTTCTTCTCCTTCTCCTTCTCCTTCTCCTTCTCCTTCTCCTTCTCCTTCTCCTTCTCCTTCTCCTTCTCCTTCTCCTTCTTCTCCTTCTCCTTCTCCTTCCCCTTCCCCTTCCCCTTCCCTCTCCTCTCCTCTCCTCTCCTCTCCTTGCTAAATAATAACATCGGAATATCCTCTCTTCTAATTTTTGGTTCAATAACTAAAATAAATAAAAATCTTGATTTCTGTCTGCCTAGAAGAAAACAGTGGACTTGTAAATTGATTTATTAATCTCTAGGTCTTACAAAGAGGATCATTTAATTGAATTTGGGCTTTATTATTTCCACAAGTCAATGTCATTTCAAATGTGTGAGTTGTGGCAGCAGGAACTCCTTGGTAGAGCTGTGTAGTGCAGCCTGGTTTATTTAAGCTTTCCTTGAATTCCAGTGTATCTCGCGGGCAGCTAATTAGGAGGAGGATTTGTGTGAGGTGTATCTGCAGATACAGAAGGCAGTGCTCTACACTCAGGGTTTTTGTTCACCAGATGTTCTTTATCACTGGGATTTTTCTGCAGTGAACCAAGCTGCCGTTAGGTGTCAGCAGGATATTGAGCACAGCCTCTGCTGACGGTGTTTGGAGCTTGTATTGACTGCATGGATTTTTGTCACCTCACTGTTTTTTTAAACACAGTAAAGTAAATCGTAGTCCCCAATGGTTAGGGAATAATAGCAAAGGCTACCCCTGAAACTGGTGTTGATTCTTACCTTAAAAAGTTGCTGGATGTGGAGTATTCAGTTTCAGAATTATGTTTGGAGCTGGCTTATTACACTAAATTGTATGTGAAACCTCAGTTTTACTCATGCTCTTCTAAACACGAGAAGTGCTGTGTGCTGTGAGGTTCCCACAGGGATTAGCCATGGCAGCCTGGTGGTGAGGTGTGGTGCTGTGCTTTATTTTGGTGTGCTTTTCCCAGTTTACAATATATTTTAAGCAACTCTTACAATTGCTTTCCATTGCTGTTTGCCATTCCCAGTTTTGAAGGGTACATTCAAGTATGTCAGGACATCTACTGGGTTCTTGCTATGTGTGTTTAAATATTTTGTTGAATTTTTAATTCTCTGGAGAACCATTTCACTTTCCTTATACATTTGCAGTAGCTCTGTCTCCATATATTTTGACTTTAATCTTAAAAGCGCTGCTTTGAATCAGTTTCCCCTGAAACATCTAAAAGTAATCAAACCCAGAAGCAAGTTCCACAAACATTTCCCACACTACAACAGCCTGCATTTCATTTAGTTGCCTATTTTTATACCATGGGACTATTTGTTTTCAGTGGAAATAGAGTATGTATATGTTGGATAATAATCCCAAAATAGGAATGTCCTAAAATCAGGTTTCTTTAAACAGAGTAATTTCTCCCACATTAAAAGATTCATAGTTTAAAATAGCTTTGAGTCTGGGAGGTTCATTATTTTTATGTTGTTTACTCTTAGAGAACACATGAAAAATCATTCAGAGCAAAACTCATCCTGAGGGAGTCCTGAGTTTTGGGGCTGCTGTACATGAACAGGAGAAAGAGGGGTCACAGCCTCCTCTTTGGGGTGCTGCTGCTGGGGGCATTTGAGCTTTGAAACAAATCATTGTGCAAAATAATCTGTGTATTTTTTCCTGACTTAGGATACTTTCATTATTACAAATAGCAAGAAAATCTGGTTAAATTTTCAGCAAATACTTTTACTGCCAAACTATCTATGAGTATTACAAGTATTTTAGAAATTTAGGAAATTCTACACAACTCCTTTGAATTCTCCCATACATCCTGTTAAGGGATATTCAGGTCCACAAATACAAATCAAAGTAAAATTAAACTGTGCTTGTCCATGGTATTTGCTTACAGAGAATATTTTGGAGATAATTTTTGTTTTCTGAAGTGTTTCTTACAGTTCAGTGAGGCAGAGGACTGAGTTTTCAAGACTTTTAGCAGTCTAAGAGCTCCTCCAGCCCTGGAGCCAGTTTGGGGGAGGGGAAAAGAAGAGAAGGGGATGTAGGAGTTGTAAATTCCCAAATTTCCCAGAGCTCTCCAGTCAGTTTCTCTAAGGAGAAGCCTTCCTCCTATTTCCTATGCTGGTCGTGTGCACAGAGCCTTTACTTGTCATTTCTGGGCTTACCCAGGATCCATCTGGGCAGCCAGAGCTCTTTTTGATTTTTCAATATAATGATTTCTTTACTTCTGTAGCTTTGGCAAAAGAGAAAATTTGTGTCTGACAAAACAGAGAAAGCCTGAGGTAACACACACAAACCAAGCAAATGTGCTAGAACAAGTCAAAGTCATCAAGGTGCCTCAAAGCAGCAGTGGAATGTCACTTTGCTATTCCAGAAAGCCAAGCTCCAAAGGAAACCTCCTGCATGTGTCACTGAAATTACAAGTTTGTCTCACACTTAGATAGCCTGGGGGGTTTAGCACTTGTAACTGCTCCATCCCTGGAATTAAGGAGCAGAGCTGCATTCCAGAACACTGGCATGCTTGAAAGATTTAGTTGCACAGTAAGAGATTATGTTACTGAAAAAACAAGATACTGAAGGGCTGCACATTTCACTCTGTGTATTTAATAGTTCTATATTTTAAACCAGAAAAACCATGTGAGACACTGAAAGCAGTTCTGGACAAACAATACAGCCTAAATCTGATGATAAAAGGAACAAAGCTCTGGGGGCTTTGTAATAAAAATGTGTTTTATTGCAAATACATTTCTGGCAGCAGTGATTAAACTGTACTGGATGCAGAAAAAGAACTAAAGGAAATGTTAAGAAAATGAAGACAAACCTTTATATTCACTTTTATTGACAACAAAATTGGCTCTGAGCTGGGGGTCAGTGGCAGTAGACTCTGGTGAGTCATATATTCATGTCAGAATATTCCTGAAATGGCCCAGTCCTGTGTTCATCATTTGCATGACATGATTTTTTCCATAGTCAGGGTTCCTATGGGGCTCAGAGTTCTATAACAACCTCTGACAGGAGATTTTAAGTGCCAGTGGGAATTGACTGGCACTCAGAGATTTTACTGGATGACCAAGCCCCACAATTTTCCCTGTTGTTCCCCTGTCCATGGCAGCTGTTGTTCTTTCCTTGTCTTTTTATAGAATCACAGAATCATTTAGGCTGGAAAAGACCTTCAAGATCATCGAGTCCAACTGTTACATGACATGAAAGAGCTAATTGGTGTTTTTGAAAATCTAGCATTGAGTAAAACTGGAAGTTTAAGAACAGGTTTGATAGAGAAACCGAGAGCCCCATGATGTGTTTCTATGGAAACTCCAGTTTAAGGTTTTATCTGATGGATTCTAAAAAGGGTACAATCTGCCTCTTTTTTGTGATTGGGTAGACAGAGGAGAAATACAGCAAAATCAGTGTTGCAGTGATCTTTGGAAAGATAGTTAATGAAGTGCTTCAGGATGAAAACTGCTGTATAAATGAAAGGTGACATTTCTGTCTTAATCACTGCCTTTAATGATGAGATTTTTAGGACAGATTGCTGGAGAGAAGCTGCAGCTCAGCAGTCAAAGTACTGGTGTGAGTTTCCATTCAGCTGCTGTTGCTGAAATGTTTGATTGTTTTTACAGAGTATCTGAGCATTAACTTCTTGCTTAGAGTTGGTCATGTGATGTGGCATTTCCTGTGCACATCTGCAGGCATTTCCAGTCCTGACTCATCACGTTTCTGACTTCCTCATTCTCTGCTGGTCAGTGTCCACCCTGCCCTGCTGAGCCACATCCCTCCAGTGCCAGAGTCCCCACAGCTCTGCCAGTGGCCTCTTCTCTGGTTGCTGTGGAATTCCACAGTGGTTTGGGTTGGAACTTAAAGTCCATCCTTCGACTGGACCAGGTGCCTCCAAGCCCCAGCCTGGCCTTGGACACTTCCAGGGATCCAGGGGCAACCTGTGCCAGGGCCTCCCCACCCTCACAGGGAACAATTTATTCCCAGTGTGCCATCCCAGCCTGCCTGTGTCCGTGGGAAGCTGTTCCCCCTTGTCCTGTCCCTCGTGGTGCTGCAGCAGCCTTTGCACAAACCCTGTGCCACGGGCTGTGCTAACGAGGCCAAGGCTGTACAATTTATTCATCCTATCAGCAGTGGAACGTGCTGGTCAGAGATGAGAGCTGTGATTCACTGAGCCCTTGTGCTATTTCTGTCCATGCTTTTATTCACTTGATTTCGCTTTCTTAATCAACACAGATCAGTTCACAGCCCTAGAATTCATTATGCACCATCTATTCATCCTCACTTTCTACCAGATCTTTCAGTAGTTCACGGCAGAGACTCATTCTGGCTTAATCAAGTTTGAGTTCAGAAGTCAGTGGCACCTTGTGCTGGCTGTGGTTAATTCCTCACAGTTCCATGGCCATACAAATGGCTTCATTAGCAGTATAACATATGCTCATGTTTAGATTTGGTTGAGACTGAGACATCTTCATCTTTGTCTTCTAATATTGACTGTAAGAGCAAATGAAATAACTCATGTATTTTTACTTGTGCTCTAATGAGTTCAGGAACTACTTAGACTCTTTTACACCAAGTATAGATTAACTCCTGAATTGATGCTTTAAATAGAAGAGTAATATGGAAAAGAGCAGAAATCTATTTCCAGTTTCAGGAATTTTCTTTCTTCCCTCCTCCTCAGAAAACTCAGAGCCACCTGCAATTTCTTTCCTCTTGATTTGGCTCTTCATCTTTTGTTGAACTCTTTCCCATGTTTGCTGTTTCTTTCCTTTGGGGAATACTGTTGCACAAGTAAAATGTGGAATATAATGTAAAGAGCACTGTTTCCAACAGCAGCTACAAGGCAACCCTAAAGTTCAGGATTTTTCATTCTGACACAAGTGTTTGATACTGGAAATGAAATATTTCTGCTTTGGCTCATTTGATTTGTTCCTTTAAATAGATTGAGTGGAGTACACCAGGTGTTTGGAGCTGTAGCACAAAATAAAAGGAGAAATTAATAAGGGTTTAGATAATTTTAAAGATAGTGAGAGTGGTTTAATGGGAGAAAAATTTACTTTCTCCATTGTACAAAACTAAACAGAAACAGGCTGGTGCCAGCAGCTGAACAATGTAAAATAATGACTGGCTTTGTGAGGCTGTTCAAACCAAATGACTGAAATTATCCCAATGACGTGTTCCCAGTTCAAGAGATAAAAAATGAATTCATGAGTGTCATGCATTTCTGGCCTTCATAATTCCACTCTCACTTCTGGCTGCTTTCTCCCCAGAATTTGGGATGGCAGTGCAGGGTTCTGGAAAGGTAAATTGCTGGCAGAGGGTTTGAAAAGGATAAATTATCACCATGCTGAGCTAGAAGAGATTTTTTGTCTTCTCTTGGTTTGTAATGTGGTTGCAGAGATCAGCAGCAGACTCCAAGTGAAATCTCCAACCCCAGAGAGATCAGTTTTATTCTGCCCATTCTGCAGGTGGTTGGAGAGGAATTCACATGGATTTCAGACACGTTTGCAGATTACTGACAAGACTCTCCTAAACAGAATCACTGATCTTAGCACCTGAGCTTCACTCTGGGCAGCTCAGACACCCTGTCTTGTGACAAAAGGACATTTCCTTAGCATCCAACTCTTCTGTGTTTACTCTGTGTTTGGGAGTTATATCCACACTGTCAATATGGATAACTACAACTCCTGACTGAGCTGAAGTTGCTACAGTAATTCCAAATATATTGTGTGCAATATTCTACAGTAGAACAGGAGAGTTACAGCAAACTGTTTTCCCCTCAGGGCCAGCAGTAGCATTCTTTGAAAAGAAAACAGGAATGATTAAACTATTATGGCCTCTGATTCTCTTTCTCACTTGGTTGACAAGATCTGCTTGGTTAGAAGGTTAGATAAGTTTGATGACTATGTTTAAATTACAAGATATGATGATAAACTTTCAAGAGGATATTGCTATATTTAGTAAATCTCTTTAATAAAGCACTACTTGTAGAAGCTTTTACTCAAGCTTTCTTTAGAGCTGCCAAGACACTCTTTAGTCAGTGACTTTTATTGCTTGTCTCTATGCAGTGTTTGTTGAGCAGCTGATTATCTGATCATAGAACAGTTTCTGGTGTGCTTTGTGAAAGAAATATTTTATTTTTATTTCTACTGCTTCAGCAGGACAATTTCATATTGGGTGCATCTGTTCTTATTAGTCACAGCTAAAGTAGCTCGAGGGAGCCCCACAAAGCTATATAGATTCTTTAAAAACTTCTCTGACAGATATATTGCTTTATGACTCCCCACTGGGCTGATTTTTGCTATTTTCTGAAACTTATTTAGTAGAAAGCCTTTTTTAGGATTATTACTGTTAATTATTTTCCTTAAAGTAATAAGATGCTATTTTCATTTACAACATGAAAGAAGTTTGGTGTATGCATAAAATATCATAATCTGACTTCAGTGCTATTTTGGTATCTTGTTGTTGTTGTTGTTGTTGCTGAACTAGATGAATTAGAAGCAATTATTTTTTGTATATATGCAGTGTGAATGTTCCTGAAAAGTGTGTGGTTTTTTGTATGAAGTCTCTTTCCTTGCATTTAACTCAAATCAGTTTCCAGCCATTGGACAGAGCCTGGTTTTAGGAAGAGAGGAAGAGCTCTCTAAGGATTTGCCCAAGCCCAGAGGGAATCATGCTGTAATTTCAGTAACAGTAAGAGTTTCCTGGCAGTCAATACAGAGATATGGTTAAAACATTCCAAATGGCAGCATCAAACAATCCCTGACATCGTGTCCTCCCTAAGATCCTGTGACATCTCTTTGGTCTTTGCCTTGTGTGGGTGCTGCTCGTGAGGAGTTTCCCCGGGCCTGGTGAATGACCCTGCCGTGTGTGAGATGTGCCCGCGGTGCTGCTGTGAGGTCAGGAGATGGATGTGGCTGAGAGGGGCAGCAGAGCCCCCTGGAGCCCTCTGGGTCACCCGTGCTCACATCCCTGCGCTGCGAGATTTCACTCCGAGGATCGTTCCCTCCCTGAGCAGCTGCTGCGCCGCGCCCCAGCGGCCGATGGAACTGTTCCACTGGAGCTCACAGAGCGCGTTCAATCTGCCAAGTGCTGCTGAATCCTCGGGCTGGCACTCTATTATTACACCGTGCTGCATTCTTACTTTAATGGGTTTCTACCTCCAGGAACGGTGCTGTAATTATCAGTATGGTGGATGTGCTGTGTGACCCTCTCAGTGCTCCGTGCTCCCAGCACAAATCCATTAATCTGCTGTTTGTTTGGTCCTTGCTGATCCTCCACCTGTTTGTGTTCTGTTTTGCTGTCTCCAGGGAGTGGGCAGTGGTGTGAATGTCTCTCCTCACACAGCAGCTGAGGATGCATTTCCTTCAAAGCCTGCAATCGATTTCCTAAATTACTATTTTTGCTCAATTTGTGATAGACTTGAGGTCTCGTTCCTTATTAAGTTGTTGTAGAGCTGCCTGTGACTCTGGTTAGGCTGGAATCAACACGGACAATGGGGAAATCCCACTGCTTGCCTCTCCTTTCATCCTCAGCACT
Organism: Illadopsis cleaveri; assembly: GCA_013399915.1. NCBI lineage: Eukaryota > Metazoa > Chordata > Aves > Passeriformes > Timaliidae > Illadopsis > Illadopsis cleaveri. The sequence goes on from VXBB01015517.1 coordinate 120,340, forward strand.
GTGTCTTAATGGCTTGCAAACTTTCTCAGCTGAAGTCATCTCACATTTGGAAGGGATTAATGTTTCTATTTCTTGCTGTATGGATTTGTCCTTTGACTTTTTCATGTCGGTTTAAAATACAATGGAAGTGCCTGAACAGTCTGTCCACAGAGATGCCAGTTACACTGAAGTAATTAAAGTCGTGCCAGTGTTTCCACTATAAAGTGCATTTCTCCAAGTTTTATTACTCGGCTTCAGTAGTTTGTTCTTGTAAACAAGATGTACACTCAGACAAATTGTTTTCAAATGTGTTTTAAATGTCCCTTCACAAATTTTTTGAGCTGTAACACAACTGGGGAGAGACCTGAGCTCTTGGCTGAGTTTTGGCTTTCATAAATCACAGAGAAATGTATTATTTTTCCTAGTGAAATGGTGCAACATGTACCTAATGAGCCTCACTGCTGGTGGGGACATTAGGCTTAGCATTTGTTTCTACTGTGATTTCAGGGAAACATAAAAATGAGAAACTATTACTGTTATGCACAGATTAAAAATTCTACCTAGACCTAGGTAGCTGTGGGGCATGATTGAATGTTTTGAATGATTCTTTTCTTTTTTTTTTCACCTTAATTTACAACAACAAAAAAACCTTTTCAAGACTTTATGGCACTAGAGAAGTTACAAAGGCTTGAAGGAGAAAAATAATGTCAGTAGGTTAGATGTTAAAGACTACAATGCTAATGATAAATACAGCCCAATTAAACTGAGCCACAAACTTTTCCAGCAGGTTCTATCCTGCTTTAATGGCTGGGATTTACTGCCAGCAAACTCCATCTCCTTGAGACTGATATAAATAGAGACATAAAATGTCAGGCTTGACAAGTAGCATTTCATATCAGGCGTTGTCTTGCTCATTGTGTTCTCCAGTCACTGATTGTCCTTTAATACCAAATTGTAAACTCACCTTTTCAATCAGCTTCAAGCCAAATGTTCTCTGTTATAGCGTAACAACCTCTGCAGTAAAAAGGATTTTGGCTCTGCTGAGCAAAGAATTTGCCCTGTGCATAACACACCCCATCTCTGGATTTCCTTGTTGATTTTAAATATAATTTGTCATTATGGAGGTTTCTTCCAATTTCTGTTGCTCTTGGGTGCAATCATAACTTTTTGGTAATGAGAAATTATTTTCTTGTTTGCAATTAAAAAATAGAAATAAGATCTATGTCAGTGTGAAGTTTAAACCTGTCTTGAAGTTCTAGTGTAACTTAAGTGTGCTCTTACAAGAATTAGAGTTTGAAGAAGAGGGGACATCTGCAGCCTGTGTGAATACTCATAAGTGTTTGGGATTATCAGAACTCTGTAAGGGGAAATATCCCAGTCTTTACATTATGGAAAACATGGAGAGAAATTCCATTGAAGACATTTAATGAATTCAAATACTCATGTGGAAATCAGTATTTCAGTCATTGTACAAACCAAGAAGAGGCAGTGATCTGTTGGGTATTGGAAGTAGAAGGGGGAAACCCTAAACAGTAGGACAAGTACACTGTTCCTTTGTGGGGTGAGAAAATGCATCAATGAAGGGAACCTAAGGCAGGCATAATGCAATTCCTGATGTGGTTGAAAGGACAAACAGTCAGTTTTAGGAGTAGGATGTAAGACTGGAAGTGCAGAATATTTGCACTGGAGCAGGACTCGGTGACTCAGTTGCTGTGGAAGGTTTGTCAGTGGGAACGCAGTAGAACAATCCAGAAACTGCAGAGTGGAGCAAGGTGAGGAAGCTGCACAACCTGGCTGTGCCAGAGGAAACACTCAGCATAATTACCATCCCAGTTTGTATTACATAACTTCAGAGGATGAGGTCTGCATTTAATTTATGAATGGGATCCAATCTGGAAGGATTTGGATGTCTTCTTCCTTCAGTCACTCACGCTGAATATGTAAGTGTGTGCCCTGTACCCTCAGCTGAAATGACTGCTGATTGTTAAAAATAAATCCAAGGACAAGCAGTTGACTTCAGTTAAAAATATAACCAACAAAGGTGTACAGCTGTACTGGGATAGCATTTGGACTGCCATGGCCTTGATACCTCATTCATGATGTTATAAAGCTTCCTTGTAAGAAATGACTCAAATACTTTTTTTTTTTTTTTTTGAGCTTATTCTTATATACAGGCTTTGAATGGAAACATTTCCTGAATAGTAAATTCTATTTTGCCTTTGTATCTTCGGTCTCCATCTCTGCCATCTCATAAAATGTTCATTATGTTGAGCCCAAAGCGACTGAGCTGAACTTTCATGGGATCATCATGGGATGATTTGAGCTCCACAGCAAAGCCCAAGATCCAGGCACTTGCCTGAGCTCGTAACTCTCAGCAAAGTTGTAACCTCTGAGGATCTGCAGTGCTCCTCTGAGTTTGCTAAGTGCTTTGAGACTTGTGGATGTAAAACATTGTGTAGATGTATTGTTTATCAGGTCTGTAAATATTGATGCTCAGAACTACGTTGGTATTTTTAGAATCAGTTCCTGGGACTGCAGTTTGTGCTTCTTTGGGGTACAAACAGAAGAGGCTCTAAAGACACTTCAACCCAATCCTGTATTTTTTTGGTTTGTTTCATCCTTAGCCTCTTCCTCTTGGGAATTAGGACAGTGAAGTACGTTTCCATGTTTCCTGAAGTAATTTGCCAAAAATCTTCTATACATGATGTCAGCTACGTTTGGAACTGAAATAGAGTAGTAGGAAGTTCCTAATTTGCTTCTGTGCTTCTTTTTCTGCCTCCTGTTCAGACACGGTCAGCTCTGAGGTGAAATCAGGCTGCTCAAGGCTCTGTCTTGTCTGGTATTGAAATCAGCCCGGTTCGGGCTGGTCAGGGGACAGAGTATGGGGGGAAATGAGGATTTTAATGCGATTCATTTCTCACTGTGGTGTTTCTGTTCCAGAAGGGACCTTCCCGAATCTCCCACAAGAGGGAGTTTCAGACTTTGCTATCGGGAAACAAAGGCAGCCCCAAAACGCGCGACGGGCGCTGGTGCCCAAACTGGTTTCTTCAGATAATCCCGGTTAAAAGGGTTTAACGCACCCACATCCATTGCCCCGAATCCCAGGCTGAGGCCGGCAGAGTTGTTCCCATCATTGCTGTACTGCCGCTGTGGGGTCTTTTGGAAAGAGCTGTTCCCTTGTGTCTCCATGGCCGGTATTTAGGTAGACTGTTGTCACTGGGTTGTACTTGTTGTTGGTCACCTGTGCAGTAAAGGTGATGGCTCTTCCTGCAGCTGAGGAGCCTCTGGAACACGGTGGGTGCCATTCTGTCACCTCAGGTTTGCTCTGCAGCCACTTTTAGGGAGCACAGTGTGAGAGGAAAGGCCTCTTGGGGGAGTGTTGTCCCCCAGCATGGGCACTGCTGAACTTTCACCCCGGAGGCAGATGCAGCCCCCAGCTGTTGGTCAGGGGTGTTTCCCACCCTCCGGCCGGAGGGAATCTGTCCCGAGGCTTAGCTGGGTCAGAGGGAGACACAGGGATGAACATCAGATGGGTTTGTGGCCTTGAGCTGACAAGCCAAGTAAATGATGCTGATTGATACTGAAAGGCTCAGCTGTGAGGAAGCCAGGAATGGGTTTGCTCTTCACCCTTCAACTGAAACTGCTCCCCACTTCTGGGTGTTTCCAGCGTGCTCAGGAAGGTCAGAAACTTAAGGGCAGACTTTGAAAGTTATTCTGAGCAATCGACTATGAAAATAGGGCTGTTATTTATTCTCCTGCTAAAATTATTTGTGCAGAGAGCGAGACAGAGCACAGTTGTATCATGCCAGCCACCTTTGCTGGTTCTCAGCTGCAAATTAAAGTAAAAAAACCTAGAGCAACTTGAGTTTAAGTGAATTTGAAAAACCTCTCCTCAGGATGAAAATAAGGAATGAAGGCAGAAGTCTGTCTCTACAGATGTCTCTGAAGCACCAGATCAAAAAAGGGGCCTGTATTATAAAAGCTAACTGCTTTTAATCTATTGTAAGGCTGCAGTCTTCTGAAAAACCTTCTGGCTGAATGATACATTCACTCATGTTTAACCAGAAAATCCATTAGAGGCACAGAATAGATCTTCATTTCAGATTGGGTGAAAGGAAATCGAGGCTGAAATACCAAGAATATGTGGCAGAAAGCAAAGTTAAAGCTAAGTAAAGGAGCCAAATTAAGGAATTCAAAGAAGTATGAAATGATTCAAAGGACAAAGGAAGCTGTCATAAAAATTGAATATTTCTGATGACCCATACATTGTTCTGCAGACCTTATTCAATTTATCAAAGTTTTGGGAACACTACCCAGTGTTAGCTGGGACCTGTGTAAGTTCTCCTGTGCTCTTTTCCAGGGAGAAAACGCTGCCACATATGGGACACAGCTCTTTCTAAGGGCCTTTCTCCAGTTCCTCTCTGGAATTCTACACCATGAAGGGGGCCCTGTGTCCTTAACAGCATGGGTAGGCTGCACAGTTTGCTACAGGGAGTAGCTGTGAGCTCAGGAAGGTCTCTGTAAGAAACACTTCTGATTTCATATGGAGACAAACATCATTACTTTCAGCTTAAGTGCCCTTCCTGCTTAACTACTCACTTCATGTTGATTTAGGAGAATGGGTCTTACATATCAAATGCAAATGATCCTCCTTGAGTGTCATTTTGATCCTTGACATCAAAATCATATTTCTCTTGGGCGAAAATGAGTGAGGTTTATTACAGGTTAAGTCTCACTATTGCTACTCTTGTATTAGTATGAGGTTCTGCTCTGTGGGAAGGAATTGGATCCCACTCTAGAGCTGTGCTCTGTGTGTTCATGCAGTGGGGTTTGTGGGCATGTTGGAAGGGTATGGCCCACCTGAAACCTTTGCTTCTCTTCTTTGGTTTCATTCAACAGCTCAACATCTGTTACTTTGTCCATTCTCACCTTTTTATAAAGGCAAATAACTTCCTGTGTTTATTTGTCTTACATCTACCAACAAAAATAAATGTTCTAAACATGTTTTAGAAATTCTCATTTTAAAATATGAGACATATTTTAGAGAAAAGGCAGCACAGGTTCTGTGGTAAATCAGTTTGTGAGATTTATCTAAAGCATTCTGTAGCTCTGCAGTCAGTGCAACTCGACATCTTTTCTCTTTGTTAAAGAGAATGCTCAAATCCATTAGTTAATTCAAGCTGAATAAACTCTGTGGTGTGCCAAATACTACAAAAGGGAATATTGAATTGTTCCTTGGAAAGGCCCCTAGGATCTGTCATGTCCATTCAATATTTTTTTACTAAGATGCAGATATGCCCCTGTGTCTTTATGAACCATCATAATGTGAAGTTTGTTCCATATGACCAAGTAAGAACATGAGCCTGATGCTTGCTCAGCTGACAGCACTTGGTGCATCCAGTGATTGTGCTGTGAACTGCAAGGTCCTGAGTTCAGGTTCAGTCTGCTGGTGACACAGTTCTGTGTGTGGGTTTGGGTTTGTGACCTCCTACTGCAGCACTTCAGAGCAATCCATTACCCCTGGAGTTATTCATGGCACTGCCACTCCAACTCAGTCATGTGGCATTGCAGGATTACACAAAGCCCAGCTAGAGGGCCTGGAGTGAAAACCAACACGGGAGTGCAGGGGCTGTGCCTGTCACCCTGGGGTGCTGTGAGCAGGGAGGTGTGCCTGGGACCCTGGGGTGCTGTGAGCAGGGAGGTGTGCCTGTGACCCTGGGGTGCTGTGAGCAGGGAGGTGTGCCTGTGGCCCTGGGGAGCTGTGAGCAGGGAGGTGACCCTGGGGTGCTGTGAGTATGGGAGGTGTGCCTGTCACCCTGGGGTGCTGTGAGTACCGTGGGTGCTGGGAGGCCTCCAGAGGTGAATATCCACATTTCTCTAACTGATAAGGCCCTGTCATGTCATCTGTTTGCAGAACAAATCCACCTTGGCTTGCTGCCTCTCCTTTTGCCCATGGTGTGCTCAGCCTGAGTGGGGACACAAGACAAGGGCTCTGTGGGGCAGTGCTGCAGAGGCACTGGCACATCCTCAGCTGTTCCACGGGAGGGAAGAGTTGCTCTCCAGCCTATGATTGCTGAGCACAGCTGCAGGGACACTTCACAGGTATGATTTCTCCATGTTTAATTTATGCTGCCTGCATTCAGATAGTGAAAGATCATCCAGGGAGACCTTTTTGCCATTGGAATAGCAATGCCTTTTCTTTCCAGCCTTCTTTGTGCTTCTGGGAACTTCATGCTATTTTCTGTGACTGTGTGCTACCTTTATATAACCCAGGTAATATTTCACAAGCATTTCAATGGACAATGGTGCTGTCAAGGACTGTGGTGCTGCTTCTCACATTATATTGCTAAGCAACATACAATACAGCAGCATGATACCTTCTGCAGTTGGTAAGGAGTCAAGCTCCAATATTCAGTAAAATTATTCTGATCTACTTTTCCCTTACACAAGAATCCACTCATTTCAGCACATAAAGATTTGTATAATTAGTAACAAAATCATACAAAAGTTAGACATTTTTGAGGGTTTATTTTTAATTTCAAGAGTTAAATATATATATTAATATTTTTTCCTAATTACCTCCAGAGAAGTTGGTCTTAGCTATTTTGAGGTCGTGTGGCTTTCACTGACTTTGTCAAGACTTGCTTTTTTCAAAGTACCAGTTAAGTAAAATGCTTCAACTTTGAAGTAGGTTTGTTTGCTTACCTGCTTAAAATTACAGATGTGCTGGAATACCTCACTCAGCATGGACCAGCTTGAGGGCAGAGAGAGGATGTCAAATCTGTGTTCAGATCAACACAGATATTTCATAACATCTACCTGAAATACAGACTATAGTGTTTGATAAGGTGGAATCTCAGTTATCTCATGTATTCCAAACTCCTGTATTTAAAGCCAAGTTAATGATGAATTTGAAAAGATCTGATCACTTTGTAAATTCACATCTGACATTTCATAGTGGAGATCATTTTTGTCAGCTGATCTCATCTCTGTAGAAACAGATGCATATTTTTGTTTGTATTGATATTTTAAATAATTCAGTAGGACCATCACTCACAATGTCATCCTCCATTGAAGGGATCTCTCTAAAGTATTTCAGTAGACCCTGAGAGGAGAATTGTGGCATCTTGTGGGGATTTAATGAAGCCTTCCCTGTGAGTTATTTCCCACTGGCTTTCAGCAGCCATTCCACTTGCTGGCCCTGGGTAAGCAAAACTCTCATGTTGTTGCTATCAAGGACTGTTTCAACATTTTACTCTCAACATTAGCCACTGTGATAGGGATCAAAGGAGACTTTGTATTCATCTTTATCTTCAAGGCTTGGAGCATGAGGTCAAATTCAGAGTTATTGTCAGTAATGAAATCACGAACTGTGCAGTATTGAGCAAGGCAGGATCAGCAAAGCCAGCAATGTGGAACACAAATGATTTAGGTGCTTCCAGGAGGGACTGCTGGGAACAGCTGGGCTGCTGTGGTGGGAGGGAAGGATTTGGGACTGTGAGAAGCTGTTTGTCAAGGAAAAGCTTGATCCCCGTGGAGGTGGTCTCCCCTGGCTGGGTGTGGGATGTGTGGGTGGGAATGCTGCTCCTCCAGTAGCCAGAACTGTGCCAGGACCTCTCCTTCCCATGGGTGCCAACCTGCCCACTGTGCTGGGACTGCCTGGGAGGGAGGCAAGGCCTGTGGCTGGGAAACTCACTTCTTCCCTACAGATCTTTGTTTCCACATCCTAATTCTAAAAAGAGAGACCGAATTTTGGGAAGCTGTGTACCTCTGGAGGGGCACTTAGCTCTCCAGGTGGCACATGGAAGAAAGTACAGGCTTTCAGGATAATAACAGTGGGTAGGGGGTGAGGCAGAGCAGCTCAGTGTGTGAGAAATGGTCTTCACTGGAACAAGAGCACAGTAAACAGATTGGTTGATAATGCTGAATACCAGGCAATTTCCTTTTAAATTAGCAGATGGGAGGAAAAGGAATATAAAAGGAAGTAAGAGAAAAAAAGAAGCTAATGATGAATGTTGAACGGGAACAAAATGTTGCCAAGACATCACGAGAGAATGAAGAATTGATGGAGAAAGGGAAATTAAATTGGTGCTTGATACGGGAGCTCAAAGAGCTTTGAAGCCCCGGCTCCAGTGTCTGAGGAGCTCTTCACAGAATCCTGGGCCAGATGTGTTTTACTGACATGCCCCTTGTGGCTGCACAATTGGACACGGGGAGGATTTTGTGCTGCTGATAAAAACCTGCAGCAGAAGAGAAGCCCAAGAGGGGATCTCATAGTCTGTGCAGCCTGAAAGGCATTTCTGAGCATCAGGCACAGCCAGTTTCATCTGACACTAAAATTACTCTATCAAGTGATGGGAACTGATTATAGAAATTTGTTGTATCTCCTTGTCAGAATAAGAAGGCAAACGAGGACACAGCTAAATCAGATAAAAGTAGGCTGCTGAAAAGGAGGGGGAAAAAAGAGTACTTTTAATTCTTCCAACCATTGTAATAATTTCAGTTAGAACAAAGTTGGAAGACTGGAGAGTCTGGAGATGCTGATATTGCCCAGGGAGAGGTGGACACACACGTCTGAACAGTCAACAGCATCAGCAGCTGAGTCTAAAGCAGTTCCACACTGCAGCAAGTCAGACTTGATACAAAAAATGAACAAGTTAATGAGAAGAGGAAGAAGTTGTACACACCTTACTGGAGTTTCTAGAGAAGATGAGATACACAGGAAGATCAGTTATAAAACCCAGCATGTTCCTCCAGGGAAGGGGTCTGGAATGAGTGGGTAAAATGAGCAGAGACAGAATGCCTGGATGTGGAAATCCAACTGTATCAATCATGTGCATACAGAGAGAGGAGCTTGTATATTTGATTTGGGTTTAAGTAGACTAAAATGTTTTCCTTTCATTTCTTGTCTTTGTAGCTGTATTGCCTAAAATGCTGTAAGCAAATGTTAATTCAATTTGACCCTCATCTGTGCTGAGCTAAGAACTATTTCAGGTTAAGGGGAGAAGCATCCCTCACTTGAGGGCCATCTGTGGTGGAAGGATGAATCAAGAGGATGGGATTCCTGAAAAACTGTTCTGGATTCCCAAAATACTCTGTGGGAAAGACAAAGGAGAAGCCTCACGTGGACTAACTGGAGAAGTATCGCAGGAATCAGGAAAGGAAGTGCAGGGTAGATGATTGATTAGTCAGGATTTTTTGTTCATCAGCATAATGAATAGGAGGTCTGAACATCCCAAGGATACCAAGATGAGCGTTCATTTTCTGTCTTTTCACCTTATGTTTCCTCTTCCTGTTGATTTCAGTGAAGTTTTGGATTTTCTAGCCAAGTCTGAAATGAGATTTGCTGGAAGTACTTCACGCCCACACCAATATCTCAACAATTCTATGGAAACTGGGTTAAAACTGGTTTTTCTGTCAGGTTTTTCGATCTGTTTCTGAGGGCTTGGCTCAGGCAGAGCTAATTGAGTAAGAGCAGAGACTGTGTTCTCATACTTTCATTCTGCCTAAAGCAAGGGAGAATGTTGAAAAGTGAATGTGAAACCAGAAGTTACTGGACAGCGAAAAGGAAGACTGACAGTAATATCCCAGAAAGAGATATTATAATTTTTTTTTTTTTTAAACCAGAAACAGATTAAAAACCCTAGGAACGAATAAGCCATCATTTATCTTGGGTTTCACTTTCCAAGTGACAGCAACAAACAAAAGTTAGCTCAAAATCTTTGCATTTTGCCATGGGAGTTTTACATAACACAGGAGCCCATGTGGAGTAATTTAGCCTCAAAAAGCCAGTGAGATGAAGAGGCTGTTTGATCTGGAAGGACAACAATTGGCTGAATCTCTAAACTGAAAGGGAAAGGAGGAGGGAAAGACAGGAAACAACAAATGAGGGAAAAGAAGGAGCAGGCTCAGAGCAGACAAACTGACAGCCTTTGAGGGCTCACACTATGTTTTAATGCAGCACCTTTGTTCACGTGCCTAAACACCATCTGGAATTTTTTCTTCTTTCTACATTCCATGTATTTCTGGAGAGAAGTTGCAAATGGGAAGGAGTCCAGCATTTCTATCCTGTAACTATGGATGTATGGGAATAATCTACTGCTCTGTGGACATTGACATTTCAGAGGATCTGGATGTCAGTTTTTTCCCTCATTTACACTGAGTATGACACTGGTCATACCTGGAAGAGGGAAGGAAAGATGATATTCAATATACAAAAAGATTTAGAAATGCTTCACTGGGGCTACTTTTCCAGCAGACACTGTTGGGGATTTAGTAGTTTATTCGGATTATATTTCTTTTAGCCTGGACCTTCACAGAAATATCAGGTGGAATTTCTGTCCATGTTTCAAGAGTCTGCATGTGATTTCCCCCATGTTGCTGTGTGGTAAGATCCCTTCAGAGCTCCTTTCATTATGAATTTAGCTTGGTGCAAGAAGGGATGAGTAAATTTCAATGTAGTCTACACTTGTAAGATACTGACCCAATGTTTGGATATCTTCAGGATCCTCCTTAAGTATCCAAATGTTTATGTGAGTATTTCTCTGAATTGCACTTTCTATGGGTACTCTCATCGGAGTTTTTTAATGATACATTGATGTTACACCTGTTGCTGTTTTATCTCATTCCCATAACATGACAGCAAAGAGAAATGTGCTCTCCAAGGCTGTCCATCCCCTGAGGCAACACACACTGATCCCTGGGCATCCGGAACGTGAGCAAAGCTTTGCAGAGTTTTTCAAAAGAGCTGAGAAAACAGCAAATGCTTCTTGTTCCTGTTTCTAGGAGACAACTGCAGGAACATAGGGAGGAATCTGTAGAGTCAGCTGGGATCGAATCTCAGCAGACAGCTCGGTAAATTGGGCACAGAACTCTGGGTGTTGCAGACCTTTTGTTATTTGTGCCCAGGAGTCAGTTTAGTTTTATTTTCCTCCATTAAACTGCCAGTAGGGTTTTACTGAAGAAGCCCAAAGACACTTCCCTCAGTCTGAAGTTTACAATAGCAGGAAGTGATGTTATATTCCAGTGACCCTGAAAGAATGTCCTGATGTTATTATCAATTTTGGGGGTCTTCAAAATATTGACTACATTTGATTGTTGGCATTTTTCACAGTAGAATATTTAATGTGTGCTCCTTTCATAGCAGTAGTTGGATTTTCTATAATTACTATGGAACCTGTAACTCTGAAGCATTTTGTTCTTTTCTTTTCTTTAGAATTTTGTTTGTTAATGATTACAAGGTTTAGTAGTTTGTGGCAGAGATTTAAATAGAGATAAAAGGCTCAGTCTGTTCAGCAAATGGCTTCTGAAGGCAAAGGGAGTTCAGGGAGGGCCGTGTTTTGGGCACATTCCATACACAGAACTGCTCTTCCACCAGAGAACATTCTGATACACCAAACTCCTAATGGTTCACAGCACAGAGAGCACTGAGGGAAGGTGTGACAGGAGCCAGTCCTTGCACTGATAGCCTGGGGAATGTCTTTCACATTGGCTCTTTCTCCAACACTGATCTTGCAGCTTTTCACACTCCATTTAATCATTACACCTTTTTTTTTGCACATGCTTTTCCTCTGTGGTGGAGCTTTGCTGAGTTCTGGATGAAAAGTTGCCACCTCAGATGTGTGATTAGAACATCACCTTCTTCTGAAAATTAAGATAAAAGCCTGCTGACTTAATAGCAGGAGCATTTACACAGATAGAATCTTCATAGCTGGGGCTGCTCTGGCAGCTGGGGCCTCCTGAAGATCCCAGTAATGTCTGACCTCTCTAAATGAAACGGTTAAACTGGGAAGAATCTCTTGGGGAGATGCTTCCCCCCAGTGTGAAGTAACCAAGGCTGCATCATTTCCATTTGTGCCTGTGACATATTCAAGCACATTTCTAAGAGCTGTACTTCAGCTCAAGCAGCAAAACAGCACAAAAGGGCTTTGGCATGAACTTTTGGAGTCGGATGATCCCTGCACTTGCTGTCCAGGGCAAGATAAGCTGCATCTCATTGCGAACAGCGCCAGCCATGAGCGGTGACTTTGAAAATGTGCCAGGTAAAGCCAAAGAAACTGAAGCTGGTAACTGGGTGTGAATTGTTATTCAGCCCTCACAAAAGAGGAGGCTTGGACAACACCCCCGGTAACCTTGGCAAAGGGTTTTGTTAAGCAGGTCTGTGCCTCGCTGGCTTTTCAACCCGCAGGCATTGATTGCTCCCTCCTACATGGGAATTTGTGTTCTGGTAAGGGCTGGGTGGTGGCAGCTGCTGGGGCATCATGCTGGGCCTTTGCTCCGCTCCCAACAGCCGCCTCCAGCCGCCGCCAAGGGACGCAGCCTGCTCTGCTCCCAGGGAAAGCAGCTGGAACTGCCCTCACCCCGTCCTGCAGACAGCCAGCCTGAGGGTGCTGCTGTCTCCCTGTTGAATCACACAATCCTGGAGTTACTGAGGGTGGAAAAGACCTTTAAGACCAGCAGGTCCAACTTGGGTTTGTTCCGTAGTGGGATACTGCTGAGGATGATGGGTTATTTTCTGGATGAATGGAATATTATTTTGAAGAATGGAGTGTTGTTCTCACAATGTCTCTTGGCTGCACTTGTTTATACAATATTTCTACCTACTTTTTTCCTATAGATCTTTAGGCACCTGGTAGAACAGGAAACAGGCTTTTTATAGACTCTGCTGGCTGTGTTCTATTGCTGCTATATATGAAGTAGGGAAACCTGGTCCAAACAGACCTACAAAGGAAACCCTTTCCCCTGAAATAAATCCAAGACCGGTTATATCACCACATGCACGCTGCAAACTTAGACTTCATCTGGAGATAAACAATTACTTCATGATAAAGATTCAGTGCTGATCACTGTGGCTGATAAAAGAGAGATGAGGTGATTTGCCCCAAGCTTTACAGCAAACCAGAAGCAAGGGTCATCTTTCTTGTTTACAATTTCATGTTACGGTGTAAAATAAATGCCAATGTGAGTGATGATTCCATCTGTTAGGAAAAGACATAGGAGTTAGGAAGTAGCAGCTCCCAATTCCTCCAGCATAAAGTCTGACATACTGAGCACGACTGGAGCCTGGGACATAAAAGATGCTGAAGCAAACATCATCCAGCCATTAGGCAATTAGATAGAAGTTCTTTTTCTGTCTCCAAACCAGCTATTGAGGGGAATGCAGAGATGCTCTGATTAGACAGTAACAGAAGACATTTCATTTCCATTGCCATCCAACAATTTCTAAATTCCTTTCTTGAAGAGTCAGCTTTCCAAAACTCTCCATTTTGTGTTCCACTTAACCTCATGGGTATTGCAGAGAACATGCTCGCTGGACTTCTCTTTCCACGCTCATTAGTTCAGTGTGCTTGGCTCATTTCCTAGGATTTGGTCTAGCACAGCCTCTGACCATCCAGCCATTTGTCTGAAAATCATTTCCCTCTTCACTTCTGCAGTTTTCCTTTCAGTGCCTGAGCAATTAAAATCCCGAGTGATCAAAGCCCTGGTCTTCCAACTGTCCCTTGTTTTTCACAATTATGGCATGAGCTCCTTTGCCTCGCTGCACGAGCTGAGCTCAAACAAAGAAGGTATGACAATTGCTCAATTGTTAGGAATTGTGAAGAGTCTTAGCCAAAATATTGACATCATTCTGACTTACACATTAAGAATTAATTTTTACTAGGTCTGTAACTAGAGATTAGCAAATCATTTGGATGTCATTAAAATCAAATTGGTTGTCTCAAAAAATCACTGAGGTCTAAATAACTATTGCTTTTCACTTTCCCATCTTGACTTCTTGATCTTAGCTATTCTGTAGCATTCCTGGATTATTTCTGACTCTCCACAAGGAAAGATTTCTCAGGTGTTTATTCTTTTCTGGCTCTAAATTGTCTCTATTATGTATATGCAGCATCTGTTTCATGGCAGAATACAAATTGTTTCTCTGTATATAATTTGTCTTGACTCAGATGTTCCTTGCAGAACTCTGGGTTCCTTTACCACAGTCCTGATTCTCCAGGCGCATTTTTAGTCCCTTGTGATCGAGGAGTCAGTGAGTCACAGCCTGTGTTTGTATATCCCCACACCCAGGGGTACAGAGCAGGCAGCTGATACCTGCTCAGGCCTCCTCACCCCCAAAGGGTCTCCAAATCCCTTCCATGGCCATTTTTGACAGCCTGGAGGGATGCAATGTGTCAGTCAGAAGTTAAGACACGTTTTTCCATCAGCCACTGATCGTGGCCCGTGGACATGACCCAGAGCAGGTGGAGCACTGCTGACAGGCTGTGCCATGTGCCTGCAGTCACCGAGTAGGTGTTTTTGTGGGGAAGGTGGAAAGAGGGAGGTTTTTTTGTTTTGTCAGCGAGTGGGTGGAGTATTGAAGTTGTAAAGAACATCGGGAGCGTAGGGTGCGATGGGGGGAGAATAGAGGGTTTGCAGCACTGTAATTTCCCCCAGGGCAGAGATCTCAGAACAGTATTTACCAGGGGCTATAGACTGTGCAATATTTAAAACAAATAGATGGAAATGAGTCTTTCTATTAATATGGCCTAGCCCTCAGGAACAGTGTTAAAATGCGTTTGCAAGGCACAATTACCGCAGAGTCCTGTCAGGCTGCTGTTAATTCCTCCAGGCAGAGCTCCGTGTTTTGCTGCCTTCAGCCAGCCATTCATTTGTCCGCCCACAGCCCGGAGCCCCCGGCGGCAGCGGGGAGCTCCAGAGCCGCTTCCCCGGCTCTGGAAGGGGGAGCTGCTGAGGCAGGAGCGTTACCCGGGCCCGAAATAGCAGCCCCTGCCTGCCTCAGTGCTCTGGCACCGGCCACGGCAACCCCAAAATGCTCTCAGGCTGTCTAGGTGTTTAGAGCCGTTCTTGCCTTGGATTCTGTGAAAAGCGTTCTTTTGAAGCGAGGTATGTTTTAATGCCTTAGCTGGAGTGTGGAGGAAAGAGTTTGAACTGTGGGTTCAAGGTAAAATTGATCCTGAAAGCTAGATTTGAATAACTATTTCAGGATTGTTGGAACAATTTGAATTTACCTTTTGGAGGCACAGTTTGGTTTAGAGTTGCACTTTGCTATATTTTTCTGTTATTTTGTGGACGTGTCTTCAGAGGAAATGAAATTTTTATTCCTCAGCCAGGTGGCAGAGTCTTCTTCCTCAGCCCTTGTACTGTATCATTTATCCAAGAAGTTCAAAGCCTGAAAAGCTGGGAGGTTTCAGCTCCTTTCCTGTGAGATAAGATATATTTCAATGTCACTATCACAGAAGATTGAGGCACAGGGAGCAGTTGTGAATTACGAGAGGTCTCAAGGAGGCAGTGGCAGACCCAAGGAGCAGAGTGAAGGTGACCTGACTTGCAGTGCTGTGATCTGCCTATCAGCTGATACGGGCTCTGTGCAGAGACTCTGGTGTCATTTACCCTCCGAGTCCAGCCAAGCTGGGACTCGTCCTTCAGCTCCTTTGCAGGAGCTTTTCCAACGCCAGCCTAGCAGAGCCCTGGCTTGGCAGAGCGGGGAAATGCAGGACAAGGTCCCCAGCCAAAGGCTGCTGCTGCAGCAAGTTCCGAGCGCCCGGCGCAGAGTCCCGGAGCTGCCTCCCAGTCAGGCACGGGCTGGGCTATTCATTGTGCAAACAGCCTCCTTCCTCTCCGTGCCAGCCCGAGGGACACGGGGGAATGGCAGAGTTTATTATAAACTGAGGGAAGGAACAGACTATTGCTGGAGGAGATCCAGGGTTATAAAAGATTGGAGCGGGGGGCGGGGGGGAGGAGGAGGGAACAGGACAGAATTTGTGTTTGTGCGTGAGGGGTTGCAGACCGGTGCCTTTGGCGAGGCATTCCCCAAACCCTCCGGACCTCTGCCTGGCTTTGGTGGGATTTTGTGCAGTGCATCCCGTGCTGTGTCAAAGCCCACTTACTTTTTATTGTATCAATCATCCTCTTTATGCAGCACCACGACTCGGAGAAGGCTTGCAGGTCCTGTTCTGAATGAGCTGCGCTCGCTGCCAGCTCAGCCTAGTTACTGCTGTAACTTAGTCTGGGGGATGGGAGAAAAAGGTTGCTGCTACTTTAAATATAATGCATTAAGAGGATGCTGGAAAAAGGCCTGCATGCTGTAATACCCAGCCATCGAGTTGGAAAAGGAGCCAGATGTAATACAAAAGAAGAAACACAGCCTCTTATGGATGCTGCACTAATTCATAAATCAGGTGAATCAGCTTAGGCAACTGCTGTGTTTTTATGCCTCTGCTGCATGGAGAACTGCATGCTGGATGCTTTTATTTGAAGTAATGGAACCAGATAATCCTTTGGACCAGGACAACTCCAATGGTAAGAAGTAGAAAACATAGAAGAGAGAGGGAAAAAAGGGATAATGAGAGTGTCTGAGTTACCCATCCTGCTAAAGGCACAGGGGTAGGCATGTGTTTGTACTGTCTGCTGCATGGATAAGTGGAAATGAATGTGGGAATGTGCTTCACAAGAGCTTAGAAATCCCTCTGTTTACAGGGTCTGGAGACAAACATGTAGTAGACTGAGACATTGAGATATTTATTCTTCTGGAAGGAGCAGGTAGCAGGCAGAATGAACCTGTCTCCTGAGCAGCCTGTGCAGAGAGATGAGGGACCTGTGCATTCCAACTTAGTCAGTGTGGGGGGCTTTTTGCCACTGAGAAAAGAATGGAACTTGGTGCCGTTTGTGCTGTCAGATGTAGCATTTGGGAACAGATTCTTTATCTGCAGAAAGCTTTCCTACAGGCAGATGCATGAGTAATTTACTTAGGAGGATATATTTAGCCAAGGACCATGTAAATTCACCCTGGAATTAAAGTCCATGGTTAAAAATGCAGCTATTCCATGGATTTATAGCATTCCACATGCTGATGTTCTGCTATCCAGTCTATTGGAAAGCACACATAAAAGCATAAATTGAGGGGAAAAAGTTGTTTGCAAGTCTTATTTCTCTGTTAGTGGAGAGAATTGGCTGCATTGAGGACTACAAAGTATTCATGTTTATGAAAACAATTTCCGATGGTGATTTTTGGAATAAATTGATTCTCAGCTGTTTAATATGCATTCGGTATATTCAGAATACAGCTTGAGATGCACTAAATATTCCACTTCTAAAATAAATATTATTCAGGAAGCAGTTATGGATTTCCCACAGCATATTCTCTGCTGATAAACAGAGCTTCAAGTCCGACACAACTGCAGTGTTAATATCACAGAGACCTAAAACTGTGTGGAAAGAATGTGGTTAAGGGAATGAAGTAACATTTAAACTATGTGAACAGTTGACTGGGCAGTTATAAGTGGGCAGCACTGCTTTACTTGGGGCTCTGTGCCCTATTGAAATCAAACTTAAAATAATCCAGGACAGATTTTAGTGGTGTTTCAGATGATGATATTTGCATGAAAATATTAAGAGGGGAGTCTCACACTTCTTATTTCTTTACTTTATCTATTCTATTTCATATGCAGTTACATTAATTTCTCTCTAGAAGAACAGCATCTACCTCTCATGTCTCATACCTCCTCTTAGACCACTGAGACACACAATTAAATCTCATTTTCTTTACAGCAGGAAGTTCTGGGATTTTCAGAGAAATGCTTGCATAGTCTGAGCTGGCATTAACAAATATATAAGCAGGTGTTCTTGCCCATCCCAACATTAGAATCTGGCCTTTAGGAGTCCCAGAGAGTGTCTGGGTTCTGAGGGAAATATAAGTTTAACTTTATTTTCTCTAGTATGTTAAATTGCTCACTGAATTTAGAATGCATAGTTTCAGATACAGAGGTTCTCATTCTTTTCTTACAGGCATCTAAAGTATATTTTGTCACATTGTGTAGAAACTTCATTTTCCTACAAAATATTTGAATAAGTCAGCAAACACTGGGAAGGTTCATAAGCTGGGAAATGAGAGATAAGCAAGCACTGCTGGTACCAGAGATCTGGGAAAAAACTTCACTGCTTCCCCTTCCTGACTATGTAAATCCCCATCTCCCTTTTAGTTTTGTTTAAATTGCTTTGGTTTAAACTATCTCGTTGTAAACAAATGGGTTGAATCATTTATTGATCAGAAGGTCAATTCCTTCCCCGTGCTGCTGCTGGAGCTGCACTGCAGGACTGAGGGACTCAGCTGCTGTTCTGAGATCCCAGGCATTATTTTGCATGAATTCAGTAAACACAAAGTTCTCAGGACTCAGCCAGCAGAGTGCTGGTCAGGAAGATTTGCCCCTTGAGAACATTCCCTTGTTCTGGAAGCAGCCCCTCGGTCCCTTGGATGTCCAGCAGCCCTGGACACGCTGGGAACAGTTGTGTTTATCCCAGTGGGCTGCTCATGTGACAAGTCTTAGTGCCCTGGGGAGTGACCATGACTTGGAACTCCTGTGCTTGCTGTAAAAGTGCCTTTTTACCTTCAAGACTGCCAAATCAAATCCCCTTTTCTGCCAGCAGAATGAAGTCCACTCTTTAATTTTTGCTCTGCCTGAGAGTCCGTGTGGGTTAACCATCTACCTTAAAATTCAGCCTCAGTTCCTTCTGTGTTGCTTATTGCCAGCACAATCAAGAGATGATTAATGACAGAAAAAGCTGTTCTGAAGAATTTGTGGCAATAATGTATTTGAGAGTTGCTTTTTTTGCCTCCTGCAGCCCTTCCATTTGCTTACTAACGTGCATGAATTCAGCTCACAGGACGTTGGTGGAATATTCAAGACTGGGAAGCTGTGTCTCATTTCTTAGCACAGGGGGGTTTTTTGCCTAATCAAATTAAGTTGCCAACATTTCATGGAGATGCCTCATAGAGTTATTATTCCTTGTAGCTGGAACAGGGAATCACCACTCATTTATTTGGGGGCCTAAAATGAGATTTAACCTGTGTTGGTTGCCTTGACGTAACAGCCCCTGGAATAAAACCATCACCTGTGGGTGAAGTGTTTACTGGATTTCTCTCTGTGATTCTCCAGGGAGCTGCAGTGCTTGACTGCCTTGAACACAGCCTGACAGGCTGCTCTTCATTTGGAGATCTTTGCAGGGGATTCTGTAACTTTTCTCCTTCTGTGCATGGGATAAAGGCTCACAGAATGCTACAGGTTCTCGTATGGATTTTAAAAATCATTAAAGCAACCCCCAGGTTATTTTCTCCTTCTCCCCCACCCATTATTTTCTTTCCATTCTCTGGAATGCAGGCATGTAGAGAAAGATTATTGTCATTTTATGGTGGCTCACAGCTCTGACTTTTTGAAGTCTTCTTTTTCATGTGCTGGCATGGATTTACTTGATTTTTTCACAAAAAAAAAAAAATTCTTGGAAGAAACTTGCTGAAGAATGTGCTGATTCCAAAACCATAACCCTAAATTACCCATTTCAGAGGGATGACATATCAGAGCTATGGATTTATCTTTTGTACTATAGCCACTTGCTGCTCCAAGAATAAAAGACAGCTCAGCAGCTTTCTGCAAGCCGCTGAAGATTTATAAGATGTTTTATTTGTGTGCAAACTCCTGAGTACAAAATATCTATGAATTATGTATTCATTGTGCCTCCTAATTGCTCAGATCTCAGTTTGTACAGCTCTTGTCAACACTGGAACCACCTCTGAGTTTCTTCTTTTCTGTGTCATGACAATATTTCTTTGTGATTTGGTTGTTAATCTTTAAAGAGCACAAGATTTTTATTAGGCTTTTTGAACAACCTTCTAGACCAGATCCCAGTTACTGGTTTTAGTGAAATTATATTCCCTACACAATAGGTGTGAATCACAGATGCAGGTTTTGTGCCACAAAGAAATAAAACTAAACCATTGTGCTTTAATAACACAATAATTACAGCGTATTTTTTTCAGTCTCTGACGTCCACATTGAACCAGGTGAATTACTTGGATGACAGCCAGCCTTGAACTTTGTCTGCTGTTGGTAATTGAGATTCTTCAGGCACTGTTTGAGGGCAGTAATGACATCCTGGCCTCAATGACACCTTGGTGTGCATTAAAAATCACACCTGATGGAGGAAAACAGAAGCAGGAGCTGGGAACACAGAATTTTCTGTAGGTTATGTGTGGTAGCAGAGTTGAGTGGGAAAGCTCTGGGGGAGTGGGAGATCAAGGATTCAGCAGGTTACTGGATAATGATTTGTAGATGCATTCTGCAATTTCCAGGCTGGAAATTGAGTTGGGTGCAGCCATTGCATGCAGTGGCTTCCTCTCTGTCCCTGCTGAAATCAGTAGAAGAGGGCAGAGCCAGTCAATAAATGAGCATCCCACTGGATTATGGGCATTTAACAAGGGAGGACCATCCAGATGGAATCCTGAAGGAACATTCAGTGAATGGAATGTAACCATCCATACTTGGAGGTGCTGCAAACAGTCACAGTCATCTCTTGGTTCTTTGCAAATAAAGAAAAGGGTCTTTTCATAGTCAGGCAAATTTAAGGCCTCTCCCATATTTCTCCTAAAAGAGAAGAACTTCAGAGCGTTGTGAGGGAACCTCCCAGATCCATCTTCTCCACACAGCACTGCCAGCCTCTCTCAGAACTTCCTACATCAGCCATAGCTGGAAGGTGAATTCAGCCCAACTGGATGGAATGGAAGAGTGCACAGGCAAGGGACTTCCTGGGAGCAGAGATGAGGAGGAGTTCCAAGCATACATTTGATGTACCAAGATGTTTGTAGGTGAGAAACTTTTAAATCCATGAGACTCTGGTAGCAGCTGACAGGAGCTGGAGGAGCCCAGAGGGAAGTGTCCCTTGTCAATGAGATCTGAGCCCCACATTTTGACCCAGTGGGAGACAAAATAACTTCAGCCAAGGGTTGGGATGCCATGGATGTAATTCAGCTGTTGGCCATGAGCCTCCTCTTTGGCTCTGCCCAGAGAGATGGATGGGTGCTGATGCCTCCCATCCCTGGCTGACAAATCCACCCTCCAGCTGGATGTACGGAATGCAGAGCTGCTTCCCCTGAGCCAGTGTTCTCTGTGATGTGGGATCAGGACGTGTGCCCAGGAGGTTCCCCGAGGCATACACGGGGTTATCCCAGCACTTAGAGCATTATGGGGATCATGGCTGGGTTTAGATGTGCTTCCTCTGTGAGCATCTCCAAGGAACCAGCACATGGAAAAGCTGTAATTGCTGAGCATTCCTCCTGCTGGTAGAGCCTCAGAGGCCCAGCAGATGCCTTGCTCAATGAGTCAGTTGTCAAAATGATTTTGGCTGCTGTGGAGCTTAGTGCAGGGATCAGAAAATACCTGCCAAAATGAGGCTTCAGAAAATGTTGGTTTTCCTAGCAGATCTAGATATGCCTCTAGTTTTGTTTTACACCTTTAAACACTTCTCTAGCTGCAGCTGGAGGTTGGTGGGCAGCTGTGACAGATGTTATAACACGGGCCCTTGTTCTTTGTGCTGGAGCTGCTTGTGTGGGTTTGTTTGCTTAACGTTGGGTGGGCAGGGCCTGGCTGATGGAGCAAAACAATGCCTCTGGATGTGGGTCCTGCTCTGAATCCTAGGGAGAAACCCTGACACTTGGTGTTGTGAAAATAGGGAAGTAAAATACAAATAGCCTTCTCTTATTTGGTCCACAATGAAGAAAAAGAAAAAAAGACAAAATAATAATAGTAAAAGTTAGTCCAGAGTTCACAAAATTTTATTGTCTCTCTGACTGGCCCTGTGTTTGCAGAAGTGCTGTTAGAGCTTTCTCCTGGCAGGGAGAATATCCCCGAAGAGTTTTTCGCAGTCCATGTGTCAGACAGGAATGCAAAGGATCAATTTACAGCTAGAGACAAAGATCTGAAAATGTCCGGGGGGACCTGGGGGAATGTTTCTCACCCCAAATAGTTTCAGTGATTTAAGTGATCCCACTTGCCCGACTGCAGCCTGTGTCCAGCTTTGCCGGGTTCAGCCCTGAGCAGCAGCAATAAAAACAGAGTCTGTGGCTGCAGCAGAGCTGGGGCAGGAGCACCAAGCACAGCAAAAGTTCCTCACAATCACTTCTGCTACAGAGCTACAGAGAATTCCAGCGTGTTGTGGAAAGCTCAGGAGGGCACCACGGTATTCCAGGGAGAGCCCGGGTGCTGTGCGAGTTTGCATGAGTAACTTGCTTTGTTTAGCAGATCATCCTTTATTATTGGGCTGCAGCTGTCAGAAAAAGCAGGCATTGAGCTGAGGAGTTGTATTTAGAAGTGCCTCCTGGATGGGATGGTTTGGAAGCTGCACAGAGCAGTTGGAAGTAGTTTCCAGTTCAGTTTGGCCAGTGTTTGGATAATGGTTCTACTTTCCCTGAAAGTTTGGAGTTGTTTTTATTTCATACATTCCTAGAGATACTTGTTTTATTGTCATTTAAAGTTTCCTGGTAAACTTGAGGCAAAAACAGTGGATGTATTAATCTATTCCATGTCATTTGCAACATGGGTCTGTAAAGCCTTAATCTCAGAAATGTATATGGATGTATTCAGCAGGAGATGGCATGAGGGGTTTGTGTGAGTTGTCTGGAAGAGCACGCACACAGTTCATCCTTTGTTTTGACTCTTACAAATGTTTGTTGTTTTTAAGACTGAAAAAAAATAAAAAAGGGAGAGAGAAGGATTAATTATTGTGACTTTTAACCCAAGATGAAGATGATCACACAAATTTAAGTCACAGAAAAAGTAATGAGCATTTCAGATTTAGGGGGAAAAGCAGGTGCATTCAAGTTGAAGCCAGTGCTCCGCACGCTGAGGGCTGCTGACCCGCCTGCCTGTGCCTCTGCCGAGGAGAGAGGCAGGTTTTATTTTCCCTGCTTATTCATTTTCTGAGTCATTCATCTTGTGCTATAGCTATTGAAAACTGTAACAGAGTCTGGGAAGCACTTGGCTTTTGAGTGCTGCCTCCTGATTGGACTGGGGAATGCTGCTGTTCGGGAATAATGTGTGAATACCATCTGCTCCGAGGAGCCGGGAGCCTCCGTGGATTCTGCTGGAGAGGCACCTTTAGCCCGGACTCCAGGCAGGGGAGCAGCCCTGCCTTCCCTCTTTCTTACCCGAACTTACAGTTGTCACTGGATTTCCTTTCCGTTTCCCTGTGGAACTTTTTTTGTGCTTTGCCTGAGGGCCGAGTTGCTTCTCCTGCGAGTTTTGGGGGTGTTTTTCCTTTATTTTTTTTCCCTGTGTGGGATTTCTTCTGGGGTTCAGCATGCACACCAAGCCGGGAAATAAATCAGGGAGTTTTGCAGCTGTTTACTGCAGCATGAGAGTTAACGTGGAATGTCTGAGTAGCTTTGAGAAACTACTTCCAAAAATTTGACCTGCTCGTAAAAAGGTAAGCAGGGAAAGAGACTTTGGAATTTCGGGACTGACTTTTTACGTGCAGGGGGGGTTTGTTTTGTTATGAATGAATGTGTCTCATTTGCAACGTACAGTTGCCTTCTAGCAATGCCTGGGATCAAAGGCTGGGGTTTGTCTCCGAATTTCTTTAATGAGCAGAGTTGGAACAATGATTGTCTCTTTCTCTTTTGTGTAGAAATTGTTTTACAATAGCTCTTAACCCAAACTTTCTGCAGTGTGAGTGTAAGTGTAATTCAGAACAGCAGCTTTTTTGGGTTTGTATCTTTATGCAGAGAACTCTCAGCTCTCATTTTCCTGCTTATGGAATCTCTTTTTCTGTTATCTCGGACCAAGCACAGTTAGTTTTTAGCAGTCTGTATTTCCACTTGCAGAGGAAAAGATGTAGTTTGTGAGCCTGTTAAATCCTGCCCACTAATGACCTGCAGAGAGAACTGGGGCTGTTCCTTCACCTCAGGACAGCAGGCCTGACACCACAGCCTGGGGCCACCACTCTCCCTGTTAGCACATCCTGAACTCTTGCATGTGACTTCTAAAATATGGGTATAAAATTTTTTTTCTGCAGGTTGCATTCCAGTTCAGACTCTTCTATCTACGCAAGGCAAAGTTAGCAAAGGGAAGGCAAGAAATATTAATGGTTTGTAAAGTCCTGTCCCTCCTTCCACTGAGACAGATTATTCATTTTACTGTGATCTGTTCAAGGAGGAAATCTGCAAAAAAATAGTTCTAAGACTTTGCTGAAGACCCATTGTAATTTATTTTTGACAAATACCTGATTTTTAGCTTCTTTTGCACTGGTATGTTAATGGTAACTGTGCATCAAGTGTGTGAATTGTGTGTGCTGATAGGTACTACAGGGCAAATGTTCAGTACCTGTAATTAACAGAACAGCAGATTTATGTAACTGATGCTTGATCTGACCTAAACTTTTCATAGTCAATCAACTTCAGATAAACAAGAGAAGCTCGTGCTCCTACAGTGCTTCCTTACACCCAGGCCTGTGGAGCAAATGTTCTGGAGTACAGCAAAGAGCTGTTGCATTGACAGTGAGGCATCTTTTCACTTAGTCATTTTCCTGGCCCACTGCCAGATCATCAAAAGAAACTCCTTTAATGAAGAAAAAACTTACTTTGCTGAAGCCTAAATCGGGAAAATTGTGCCAAGTCACAGAAGAAATAAGGAGTTGGGCTTTGATGGTCCTTATGGGTCACTTCCATATAATCAGGACATTCCATGGTTCTGTGGAGGAATGCCTGGATCCCACCAAGCTGCAGCACCAGCACAGTCCATTAGCTGGAGGCATTGTGCCTGCTGGGGACATGGCATATGTGGGTTAAGGTCTCACAGTGCCACGTGTGCCACTCTTTTTCTGGATGCTCAGAAACCTTTGAAAGGTCTTACGTGCACTAGTGCAAGTGGGGTTTTCCAGTAATGTCACATTTTGGGGACAGAACAGCTATTTCTCACTCATTGATGATAATAATAACAACAACAACAATTTAAAAATGCTCACTTAAGTCTTTTTTTGCTGGAATTACATTGTCAGTTGTACATTTCCCAGCCTGCCATTGGGCCAGACCTGATGATTATAATGAGGAATGAAATCCTGACCTCTGAACTCCAGAGGATGTCTTCCACTGCAGACCTGGCTCCAGAAGGTTTCTCAGGCACTGGCAGGGATGGCCAATAGAATATAAGATGTAGAATCAGAGCTCTGTGGTTCTGTGGGATGTCCATGTGCATGCTCAGATTGAACACCAGCTGGTTGGAGAAGTGTGTTTAGTTTTTGCTTTTCATACTTCATCCAGCAGCAGTTCCTTGGTTCACTGGTGTGACTGTGATAGATATTTTTGCAAGGGTAGAGTTTCCTGGTTATAACCCTTCTGCAGCAGGTTCCTGCTGCATCCCTCCCAAACCCCTCCACAACTTAGCACTGGCCAATATTTCCTTTTAATGGGATCCTGTGGAGCTGCAAACACTTTTTGTTTGCCTGCATGTAGCTGAGGTGCTGCTCTGATCATCAGCACTGCAATGCTCCAGGGTTTTTCCCTCTCTAATCCAGATAACTTCATGCCAGCTTAAATGTGCTGCTTTTATCCTCTTCTTCTGAAGGGGAGCTGAGTTAGAAGTGCCTTGTCCAGGGTCACACACAGGATGTTTTTCTCATGGTATTGCAGTGGCACAGGATCTCCTGTGTTCCCCATTAGTCCTTTGTCATTCTTCTTGCTCCACAGTCTTCCTCCTTGCCCATTTCCCTTTCTTTGCTCTTCTTCCCAATTATAAATTGCTGGAGGTCATTTGTCATTTTGCTGTGGAGAGCACAATCCACCTGGCATGGCTTTTGGAGTCTGGAAAATCTCAGCACAGGTTTTTCAGCAGACCAGGATTTTTGTTTCCTTGAAGATAAAGAATTCTCATTTTCACTACGAGAAAGTACTTTATTTTGCTAAAGTGGCAACTCTGGCAGTGCAACATCATTGTATATTTACAGCCGAATTTCAGAAATCCACACGGATTCCTTTCCTCCTCTCCTCCACCACAACTCTCTTGTCTGACTTGGTTGCCAGACTTTCTCTGGGAGTTCAGTCTCACTTAATTCACAAAGAATGTGGCTCCTTCTGCCATACTCAGTGCCTGGAGTCTAAATCAGGACATTTCTAGTGAACTTCAGCTTAAGAGAAGTCTGACCTACCTAGAATTGAGGTTTCCAGTCTGCAGACACGACCCAGGGTGATGAGGCTCTACCATTACCAAGAAGTTCTCTGCCTGTATCTGCACTAGCCTTGCCTTTTATATAATCTAATAGTCCTTTGCCAAGGAGTAAAATGTAATAGGAACTATTTTTGTGATCTTGGGAGTATTTTTGCTGGCTCTGAGCTCCTTGGAATAGATGCCGCCTCCTGTTATGATGTCATTGCTCCTGGTGCTTGCCAGCAGACTATCAACATTTTAAAAATCAAGATAAGAAAATCAAGATAAAAACTTGATATTTTGCCTCTATGCAGGTGAGATGAAGCACCAAAACCAGTGTTTTAGCAGAAGAGAAGCATTGATGGGGAGAGAAGGACGTCAGAAAAACTGGGACAGTCCAGTGGCAAGCACAGGAGACCAGAGAATTCCTGGTTCCTGGCTCAGCCTATGTGAAACCATTTTGCAGAGCAGCTGTGGAAGTGAAAGTCAGCAAAAGGAGGGTTGATTTAGAATTTCCTCATTGAAATTTTGGAAGTCCTTCTTTCTCTCAAGGAATTTCAGCCCACGTCTTGTCTTTTGTCACAGGAATCTCTGCCAAGAGCCTGCCCTGGGGTGGCCTGTCCTTAGATCCCTGAGGCAGAATGTCACACAGGGAGAGACTGGAGCAGGGACTCCAATCAATCTTGGAAATTTAGTCTTGAAAAAATGTAGCCAGAGCTTCATGGCAATTTTGTGAGGGGCTTTTCAGTGCTCAAACCCTGATTTCCTACTCCCTTCTTCTGAGATTGTAATTTTTAATTTAGGGGCAGAGAACTGAAGGCAAAGAATAACGTCAATTGGGATGAGTCTGGTACTAAACTTCCTTCTGCAGCCCCTGTCTAACAGAGCTGAAATTAAATGGCTTAAGGACAGTGTGGAAGAACTGAACCTCTGGAGTAAAGTCAAGGTTTGAGAATTGGTGTCTTATTTTAGTATTTTTGGTCAAAAAGGTCCAAAAGGCCTTTTGAGATTGCTGGGTTTTATGTGCCTTTGGAAAGTGCTGCCTGATGTCTTGATCTCAGGCATTTGAGCCACCTAAGAGCAACTTGGTGAATTTTTTTAAGCTCTGTTTTGAAAATATTGGTGCTTTGTCAGTAAATCTGTTCAGTTCTGGTGCTTACTATCATTTTCCTTGCAAATGGATCCCACATCAAGAAATGTTCTAGAATATTTTAAGCTAATTATATATGTACATATTTTGGTGTTGGATAGAGATTAAATATAAATTAAAAACCAACACAGAGAAACATATTCCCCAATGGATTGTAAGAAACTTTCTCCTACTGCAAAAAACTTGTCAGTGGATGTAACAAGGATATTTTGAAAGTGCTGTAATGTTTAAGGGTTCAGAGTCTGTCTCTTACAGATACTTTGGATGTGTTCTCTGGAGGCCAAGCCAAGGAACAGTCTGTCCTATCCTTTGTCTGTCCTGATTTCTAATGAGTCAATCCTTGATTTTCCTCCAGTGAATGGGCAGTTATGCACCTTAAGAGAAAAGATACTCATTTCTCTGTTCCTGATCTTCCATGTTTCAGGGAACATTGAAAACTTCCAACCCTTCCCTTCGTTTCTTCTTTTACCACTTGAAAATGTTCTTGGGAGATTTTATCTTGCTCTGTGGATTGCTGGGTGCATTAGCACAGCTTCTGCTAGCCAGAGCTCTCACTAAGTAGAACTGGTTTCAATAAATCATTGTAGCTTTGGAAAGTCTGGAGTTCCAGTCATGGCAGCTCAGAAGAGGGAGGGGGAAACAGGAATACAAGAGCTTTTCCAGCTGGGGAAAGAGCAAAGGTAATTCTCCACAGAGGAGTCTGAACAGAGAGGTCTCTGATGGAAGGTTGTGGGTATCGTTCTTTTACAGGCTGGATTAATATTTCATCCAGAGAGGTGGAACAAAGTCTTGTTCTGGTTGAAAGTGGAGGAAGTGAGTGATTCAGCTTATTTTGTCAGGCATCTGCCTGTGACAAGGTGCAGTACAGCATTTTTCTAGCCATGGAGAAAGAGTGCTCTGTGTGGATTGCCAGTCAGAGATCCTGCAGCAATTGCTTGGCCTTTGTCTCAGGTCGGTGCAGCTGATCCCTGCCTTGCTTTCCTGAGCAGTAAAACTCCCACCCCAGATTTAAATCTCCCTTTGTCAGTGATTCAGGCTCATACACAGCACCTCTATTTCATTCACATCCCAGCTGCTGCAGATAACCTGTGTCTGTCAGTCTGTCAAGGTTTGAAGCAGTGATCTTCATATTTTAATAAATCCTTTAGTATGAAACTAGCTTTAATCCCCCTTTGCTATTCCTGTTCCCTGTCCAGGCTAAGCTTGGAAATCTTCTTCTTTTTCCTTTTCTTTTTTTTTTTTTTAATTGCTACTTGCTCTCATAAGCCATACGATGCTTTTGATAACAGTCATCAAATTTTACAGCTATCACTATAATCTCAGTGCTGTTAACCATCTGCATCTCTCCTCGTGTTCTATAGAAACTGAAGAGAAAACAAATACATAGTTAATTTTAGCACATCACTCCTCTTAATGGGTTTTGTGTCCCAAGTAGCAGCACTGTTTAATGTGTCTGCAAATAATCTCTTGGAATGGAGGAAGAATCCACACACAAGGACATTCCTTAATGGTTTAAAGCCCTTAGGGCTGTTTTGCAGGGATCAGGAGTGGGCTGCAAAGGGTCTGAGTCCTACAAAAGTCTGGACACTTTGAGTTCTAACTTCTGTAAGTTGTAATCTCTGCTTGGGGATTTTAATTCCATGGAATCTGAACTTGAGACATCATCAAACAAGGTCAGGTGAAGAGTTACCTGTGTCTGTACCTGGTGACGAGCTGTGAGCAGTAACAGGAGAGCAGAGCAGGGAAAGGGGAAAAATCTGACTTGAGTAAAGAGGAACCTGGGCAAAAAGTGTGGAGAAGCTGTGTCTGTGAACCAGGCAGGCAGCATGGATACAGGCCTGGGATACAGGCCTGGGATACTTCCCCTTGATCCTAGAAAAGGCAGAAGCAGCTGGAGAAGAGCAGTGGCCCAGCTAACAGGGCAGCCCGTGCCCACAGCCCAGTCCTGGCTTTAGGGAGCCATTTATCCTCCTCACTTCTCAGCATCCAGCCCTAAGGAAGGGCTGCCAGATGTCACACCTAATATGGGATTTCCTGTACTTCACCTCAAATCCTGGGCTTTGTTTTGAAACACGTGCAATGTTACCTTTCTTGTCTCTGAGCTGAAAGATGGGAATCACTGGCAGGCAGTGACCTCCCAAGCTGGGCTTTCCCCACTCCCTTGGCTGCTCAGGAGCCACAGAGGGTCCCGTGCTGAGGGACAGGTGGAAATGCAGCTCTGCAGCCACACACCTGATCCAGGGCAGGAGCCTCCCTCAGGAGTGTCAGTCCCTCTGCTCTCACACCCCAGGCCTTACAGGAAGAACCACACACTTTACAAGGTCATTCCACTGCTGATTACCTTCAAGGAGCACCAACTGCTCAGCAGGTGCAGTCTCACCTCAGTAATGCACAGGAATTTGCTCTTAATTGAAATATACATTAGAGGTAGGCTAAAGTTAAATATTTTTTAAATTACCCCCCCAAAGGACATGAAGAGAAAACTGTATCTCACTGTGTTAACTTGTTATGTTATGAAAACCACAAAGGAAAAGGTTTATTTTCAAGATAATGGTAAAATGCAACAGAGGGAGTGAGTCAGAGATAGGACTGTCTTGAGAGCAAAATTACCATTTAATTTAGACTTCACTGGTGGTGTTTAAGATGACATCTGTGTCCGCCAAAACCTTCCAGTATTATAATCATTGTGGAGACACAGAGGGGTCCCACAATAAAAATGATGTATTTAAAATTTCCTGATCATATTGCTTTAACCTTTATATTACTGACACCCAAGATTCAAATAGAAATTCGCACTGAAACGCTGTAATTTTATATATTCCCAATTTTTTTCTTTATAGGAATCCATTTAAAATTACACAAGAAACCTCTCTTCATCTTCTGAGTGTTTCACTGATTAGCATAATTTATAGCCAGTTTTGTGAATAAGGTGATTGTACCCAGGTGATTGCAAAAAAGTCTGTAGATCTCAGCTTTATAAATATTATTCTGAATCTAACTTTGTTAAAGTAATTGATGTAACATGAGTGAGTGCTGTGCAGAGCTCTTCAAGTGCAGAGACCACACACTGTGTAATCTCTGGAGCCAGTTCCCATCGTGCCTTTGCTTTTCTTAGCAACAAAATTAACTCCATCATTATCAAACGGAGCCAATACTTTACCTCTGCAGTCAGAATCTTCTCACATGAGATTCAGCCCACGCTCTAAATCCTGCCTTCCTTATGTGTCACTCTTTGCCTCAGAGGACTGGAAAAGTGACTTTGCAGTGGCTCAGCAGAAGCACAGATGTTCTTACATCAGGAGGTGTTGCAAGGAGAGCCCTGAGAGGTCCATGAAGCACTTTCCACACTGTCTCTGACAATTAGCAAACCTCCAAGGCCTCTCCTTTGGAGGGCCCATCCCCAGCTGGGTGCTCTGGAAAGGGAGGAAGGGTTTTGTCTCTGCAGGCAAAGGCAGAACTCAAGGTCAGCCAGGTGAGGGGAGGTGCCCAAGGCTGAGCAGGACTTTGTCACAGACAGTGAGGCCCAGGCTGTGCTCAGCTGCAAGATGAGCCCTGCAGAGCCCGTGCTGGCTCCTTGTGCAGCTGTTTGGCTGCTCAGGCTTCTTGTGCTGGTTGGATTCTCTCTCCCATGTTCTCTTCCTCCATGAACAAACTGCTGCCAGAAGGGCTGGACGGGTGCCCAAGAGCTTTTAAATGCTCTGGTTAGGAATTGGTGGGAACCTTGTGTTGGTGTTTCTCTGAAGAAGTTTTATGGCTTTTCCTGGTCCTGCTCGTGACAAGGTCACTTTGAAGGGAGGAGGATGCAGGTCACCCACTGCCAGAGCCCCGTGACAGCATGTGGGCGGTGACACAAAGGGGACAGGAGCTGAAATCTCTTGGAAACTTTGGGTGATGTTTTATCTTTAAGCAAATCCGTGGTCAACAGCTGAGATGAAAACACACACAGCTCTAAACCTGCATGTTCTATAATGATGAGGTTCTGGGAGAAGCTGGAATCCTTCTTACAGGAGAGCAGGGAAATAAAGATCCCCAGCTGTTAATAAGAACAAGCTAGGGATTCTTCTTGTTCAAGATGGAGCAGAATTTCCTGGAAGTCCCTGGAGAATTCCAGTCCAGCATGAGACGTTTGAAAGATTTAGATCCCGGTCTAAAATATTTCCACTGCTTGAGTGAATTTCCAAAACTGAGCTATTTTTTATCATAATCCAGTCAGAGGAATGAAATCTGTGGTGCAGTCAGCCATCAGTTTAAGTATTTTGAGAGGAGTATGGTGACTGGAGAGTGTGTGCAGGTCCTGAGCTTCCACTTGGGAATGGAAGAGTCCTGGAACAAAACCTTGTGTGGTGCAGCTGGCTTTGAAGAAATAACTAGCAATGGGTTTGAGGTTCCTTTATAGGACAAAAAAGAAGGGGAAAAAGAATGCAAAAGCCAGCATGGTTCAGTGTCTGGGCACATTTTCAAGACCTCTTTTATTTTGAGTAATTAATTCTGTGTTTTATTAGTAATGAAAGCAGGGGCTATTTTGTGCAAGGCTGGAGCAGTTCAGGGTGACTCGGCAGGAAGTTAAACTGATGTAGCATTACTTTTGCAATTTATCACCTGCCTGTAGTGCTTACTCAGGGTATAATACAAGTTTATCATTGTTCAGAGCAATTATATTCTAAATTCACTTAATAATTACCTCTCAAACCAGATAACTTTAAAGAACTGATTATTTTGTAAGTAACTGGGAAAATCTCTAGCGTGACATCTCTTCTTGTAGGCAGCCTAAATGCAAGCTGGCTTTTTGGTGATCTGTTTCAAATTAAGTGATTTCATTGCATAAATGTATGTATTGGAGCTTGAGTGTGGAGTATCCCAATGCTTGCAGCCTTCTTACACATTTGTAATGATTCCAATAATTCCAAACTAGAGAGGTTTTTTTATTTGGTGGATGAAAAATCTGTTCTATTTTGTCTTCGGTTAAGGGAACTTGAAATACTGGATAGTATAAAATGTACAGCTTCAAAACTGGTCACAATTATTGGTAGGACTGGCAGACATGGCAGCTGAACACAGACCAACCACAGAGCCTCCAAAGCTTTTCTTTCCTGAACGTTTTTTCTGCTTCTCCAGGTGTGGAAGGGCCTGGGAGCTGCGGGGTCCCTGCAGCAGCCCCGGTGCAGCCCCAGCTCTAATTGATTCTCCCAGCCCAGCTTTGAGGGTCCCACAGTCCCTGGCCAGGCCCTGCTGAGTTACTGCACAGCTTTAGGCAGCAGAGTTTTACTGACTGCAGCAAATAAATTTGCTGTGCTTTATGGAGCACGGAGAAGCTTGTTTTCTGAATTTTAATTGTCTCAATAAATCGTGTTAAGATTGTGTTCTATTAGACTGCAGGAAATTAATGCGAGCGGTTCGAATCTGGACGTTATTGGGAAGGTGTGATGCTCACAGGGCTGTTAGGAAAAGAGTTTTCAAATCTGGCTGAGCAATAATGAGGGTGAAAAGGATTGTAGAGGTCTGGAGTGCAGCTTCCCAGGAATCCCTGTTGAATCTTGGGTTTACCTGCAGGGATTTTCTTGTCCCACTGGGGACTAAGTGATGATGATTTTCAGCTTGTGCTTCACAGAGAGAGGAAATGTTTGCAATGGGGCTCAGATAGCTGAGGCACAGGGTTGTGAGGGGGCACTCGTGTCAGGCTGTAGTTCTGGACGATGATGAAGGATGAACTTCTGCTCTGGAGACAGGCTGACAGGGTTGGGGCTCTTCACCCTGGAGAAAAGGCTCCAGGGAGATCTTAGAGTCCCTTCCAGTGCCTAAAGGGGCTCCAAGAGAGCTGGAGGAAAATATTTTGATGCTGTGACTTGAGAGTTTGGTGTTAATGAGTGCAGCAATGAAGATTAGCAGATTTTATTCCCAGCCTCCTCTTGTCCCTGCTCTCAGGGGAGGAATATTGGTTCCTTTCACCGAGGGATGGTTGTGCCCCTTGGGATCAGAGAGGAGCTGCTCTCGTCCTGGCACTGGGAAGCATCCAGATCTTTATTTGCAGGATTAGAATGTTTTCAAAAAGATAGGCCAGCTTGAAAGCTCTCCATGGCTGTATCTCCCAACGTTCTGCTGGGGAGCTGGAATGATTGATGAGCATTTCTCGTTGCAATTACAGATGAGCAACAGCAACCCACAAATCATGGCACGCTGGGTAGGAGTTCCTGAGCCGCTCTCTGTAGTCTGGCCAGCAAATCATTAAATCAAGCGAGGATGAGCAAGGGGCTGCTGGATGTTCTCGCCTCAGCACAGCAGCTGAGAGAGCTGAGTAAGCTGCTGTCTGCCTAAATCAATCCCCACTCTGGGAATTGAAACAGTGCAGACATGAGGCCTGTCCGTGGCCACATAAAAGCCGCATTATGGCTGCGATTTAGGGGACTACGCCTAAAGCAGCTCTTTGAATCCCTAATCCTGCCAGCTCCCAGGGAAGAAAGCAGGGAGGCTGTGCTCAGATGTCTAAAACTTTCCTCCTGACCCTGACTCGAAGTGGGGGACCTGGCCTGCAGTGAAGTCAGTCCAGGGGGAGTTCATGCACAGTGTATGTTGTAATGGGATTTTACAGTACAGATCCTAGCACATATATTTAATACCTGACAATTCAAATAGCTTGGCTGGCAAATACATTGAACATTGCCAGATTTCTATAGGTTCCTAAGTGAATTCCTGACCTAGATATTCCTTGGAGGAGGGAATTCAAGAGCAGGAGAGAGACATGAACCAGGTATGGTAGACTGAGCTCCTCACTTCTGGCCCATTTCCCTTATTTCTTCTGAGAAGCAAGAATCTTTAAAAACCACAAAATTGGGTTAATAAAATGATTTAAGATGATCAACTCACTCTTAAAGCTGTTCCAAGTTTAGTCTTTATACAATTTACCTTATGCTTGGGGTACAGAATAATGAAAAATCTAAACAAACAGAGCACTAAGCCTCAATCCTACATGTAAATCTGTGCACATGTGCTGCAAACAAGATAGCACCCATGGACAGACTTGTTTGTGTTGCCTTGTGAGCCAAATGCCGTGGTTTTGCTTCTTTTAATTATTCAGCCCTGAAAGAATTTACTGTGAAATCCCACAGGCAGAGATAAAGACTGGAAACCTTGTAATCTACAACTGTACAGGAGGGTCAGTTTATGGCCTGAATGTGCTGGAGAATTTAGATGTGGAGAGACTCTTTCATAGTGAACTGGCATGAAAACCTGTATTATTTCAGGGCTTTGCAGCATATAAATTGTGTTTATGATGAAGCTAAAGCTTGGAAAAAGCAAATTGGTTGATCTAATCCAGATTTGCTATTCTGATGATTTTTTTCCTTCTCAAATTAATTCAGGTTGTCAGATTAATTCAGTCCCAACATGACAAGGGCAAGACAAATTAATTAGCTTAAGCTCCATGAGTTGTGAGGGTTTTGTGTCTGTGTGCTTTGTGTGAGGGTGTGCAGGGCACTGCTGTGGGTGATTGACCATGGCAGGGGAAAGAAGGGTCCTTCAGCTCACCCCAACACCTCACTCCCAGCCAGGTGAGAGCACTGTCAGTGAAAAGTTGGAATTCTCCTATAGTCTGGAACTACAGACCACATTTCCAGTGCTCTTCCAATTTTAAATTATTCTCCTGAGACTGGTCAAGAGTCACAAGTAATGCTTTAAAAAGAAATTAAAATGTTTAGTTGTAGAGAAAAAAATGGCCAGGTCAGGTCTCCTAAAAACGAGCAGCCAATTTTTAAAAAATGTTGGGTTCCACAGTACCTGGAACTCTTACGTGTCATAACCTTGTTAAGATAATTACAGTAAATGGCTTTTCTGCAAGGGAATCCCCTGACATTCTTCCCTGGGAGATTAAATCTCTGCTGCTGTTCTAGACGGATTCTGCAGCTGAGTGAAAGTGTCTCCTACCTCCTTTAAAAATATCAACAACCAAAGAGAAGACAACACTTAATTCCTTTTTACAAAAGGAAAGGAGACTCACGTCTTGGGAAGAAGGGAAACCAAATAAAAAATTTAATGCCAGAGAAGAAAGGCAAGAAATGCAGTTGCCATGGAAACCAGAGCATAAGTAGAAACTTTCCAGCAAAGAGCAGAAACTAAAAATGAAAAAGCAGAGTGGCGAGGCTTGGCAGATAGCCAGGAGCTTTCTCCACCTCCTCCCCCGTGCTCCTGGTGGGATGTTCTTCGTCATCCTTCCACGGGCTGGAGGTGCTCTGGGCATTTGGAGAGCAAAGCTGTGCCCGTGGGTCAGAGCACTTCACAGGGGACAGCAAGTGACGGCATTGCTCGGGATGAGGCAGCTGTACCAAAATCCTCTGTGTGCTTCAGCCTGGGGCCTCTTCCATGGGAGAGGGGAAAATTCACTGGGACTGGCCATCATGTCACACTGGGAGGGGAGAGGGAGGGGAAGCTGCTTCATTTGATGGTCACAAATCACTGAGCAAGTCCTTGATTCTTCTTGTGTCTGAACCAAGGTCTGGGAGTGCACTGCAGCAGTAACTCCTGTTCTTCAATACTTGTCTGATCCCTTTTTCGTAGGGGAAACCTTCCCTAAAGTCTGCTGCAAGTGCTGCTGTGCCTCAGACTGGCTGGGCTCTGTACCTCAGCTCCCAGCTGGGAGTCACATTCCCTGTCAGAGCATTCTCTGGGCACAGGGTGTGTTCCATAGTGGCTGTTGGCTGCGTCCCACGTGTTTCTGAAGGCAGAGGCGAATTCCAGACCTTCAGCTTTGTCCGGAGCTCTGGGATCGTTTGGTGCTGGCACGTTTAGCTCAGTTGTATGCACTCAAGTAATGCAGTCATTGGATTAGCAATTATTAAATCCACATATGCTTTTTAGTATGGCATGGAAAAAAGCAGGTTGGGAAAGCTGGGCAGGTTCCCAGGCAGGGCTGTAAAACCTTTGTGATGGCCAGGAAGTGATTGGGGTGAAAGCTTGGGAGCGTACCCAGGCCTGAGTGCTGTTACAGATGGAAGCAATGAAACCTGGGCTGTTTAGATTTCCTTCAGTCATATTCTTGGAATTAAGCATGAGTGTAAGAGTTTTCTAATTTGCCCTCAGACTGATCAGCATCTTATATAATTGACTCCTTTTTTTGTGAACAAAATAGAAAATGCACTGCAAGTCCAAAAAACCCACTTGACCTCTTTGTAGGTGAAATCTGGGCAAACTTACCTGGGAGACAGCACCAGGAGTTAGGAACTGTTCCTCAGTGTGTCACTAGAAATCAAACCTACACATGTTTAACTCTGCTGCATTGCCACTGACTTTACTCCTCAGCTGACTTGTCATGGTCTCACCTGGCCTATTCCTCATTTAATTATTAGCTCAAAACACAAGGATTTGTGATTTGTTGGGGGTTTTTTAGGTTGGAAGTAATGAAGCTCAGAGTAACAAACTTCACTAAAAGGGATGGCAGGGGCAAAAAGCAGGGAACATGTTTCCTACGCTCCGTAGAAAAGGATTTTTAATAGGAAGCTCGCTCTGGCGGGAGAGGGAACCTCATCCCGGGGATGTGGCAGCGATCCCAGGCGGAGCCGGCGCCCTCCCGCCTGCGGGCGGCAGCAGAGCCGTGCGGAGCCTCCGAACCCGCGATCCCCCGCCTGCTCCGGGACAGGGACAGCCCTGCGGGGGGACAGAAGTGACAGGGGACAGCCCTGCCGGGGGACAGCAGTGCCGGGGGACAGCAGTGACAGGGGACAGCCCTGCCGGGGGACAGCAGTGCCGGGGGACAGCAGTGACAGGGGACAGCCCTGCCGGGGGACAGCCCTGCCTGTGCTGAAATGAGGGAACCTCAGAGCCAGCGCTGGCCACAGCAGAGTTCGCACCTTGGGCACTCCCTGGGTGCTGCCTTGAGCAGGAATTCCCTGTGAGCAGCTGGGTGTGCAGCAGGGCTGTGTCCAGAACAGAGCCCTTTTCCTTAGGCTTTAACGTGCTGACACGGCACTGGCGTTTCTGGCCTTTTCAGCTGGAAAAGCTCCCTCCCTTCTCCCGGGTTCCTCCGTGCTCAGTGCATGTAACAAATGTTTTTCCGAGACCACTGACATTGTCTTGGTTTTGTATGGTTTAAATTGAAACGATCTCATTAAAATTGAAACGATCTCATTGCAATAGTTAAAGCAGTGATGGACTCTGAGGGCTTGTTTGTGACCTGGGAATGCTCAGGAAAGTCAAATGAAATTGCAGAGAGGTGTACAGTGCATGTGTGCAAAGCACAGCCTGGCCACAGCTGGGAAAAGCTCCACAATGCCCTGTATTATGTGGATTTATACCCAGCTCAGTGTGTTATGGAAGGAAGTTTGTGAGTGACATGACCCAAACAAAAAGAACACTCCAGTTGCTGCCAAGATGACACTCCAGGCTGCTCCTGACTGAAACAAGATGCCTTCCGTGTAGGATTGCCACTTACTGTGTGAAGGTAACCATGGGCTGCTTCCTGGAATTGCAAAGAATGTGCATTTTGGGAAATTCCAGTTCCTGAAGTCTGTTTTCAGCATTGCTGCTAAGCGTTTTATCACCTCAGGTGTGTCCCTGCTTGCCAGGCTGTCTTTTTTGGAGTAGATCTGGAGGAAATTTGTGGCCCTGCCCTGATGAGTTCTGTTAGGAGCAAAAGTGCCTTTGTATAATGACCTGAACAGGACCCTCCAAAACCCCCTCAGTACCAGGAATCTGCAGTCTCTTGTGTTTGCTCTGACACAGTGGGTGTGGGGGTCCTGGTCTCTGTGAGACTCTGAGGAAGGCAGAATGTGACCTTTTCCAAGGCTGATCCCTGCAAAGACAAATACCACCCTTGTAAACATTCCCTGCCCTGCTCAGGATCACAGGGAAGTTACATTTTAGCCCTGGCCAGCACAAATCCCCTCCTGCTGGTGAGCCTGCACCCTCACGTGGTGTAAAGCCTGTGAGCTCAGCCTGAGCTCCAGGCCTGCCAGGGGCTTCGTTTGGATCCATGCTGTCCAAACTGTGATCCATGCTGTGGTGATGGTGGGATAATCTGTTCCAAAGGTTGTCAAAACTCGGGGGTTCAGAAACAGCAAGAGGTATGTGTCAGCTAATGCTCAGACCTGAGAGGTTCTGCCGTCAGAATATTGATCTCAAATTCTTCCAGCATCTTTTCTGTTGGGAGTTGGACCTGAATTTCAGAGTGCAAAATGTGCTTTTCCCAGATTGTTCTCTGATCTCCCCCCTACACCTTCCATTAGCAGTTCTGTGTACATGAGTCTCCCTTGTCATCCTGTCAACCCTCATGGTCTTTAAATAGTCTGTAGGCTCTGGGTGGTGATCACCACATTGTTCCCCCTCCCTCTGCAAGCTGCTTGTGGAAAAGAGGACAAGAATTACTTGCTCATACACTGCTTGTTCATAGCCCAATTTTAAAATCATCTCCTGCTCGTCTCATTTGCCAAGTCCATCAGATCAATGTCCTGCCCAGCTCCCTGCCCTGCCCAGCTCTCAGCCAGCAGCTTTGATCCTGAGTGAGCCTTGGAGTTCTGTGGGGTCCTACCCAGTCCCTGCTGGCAGCACACCCAGACACAGCAGCATCACTGCTGAAATGGGCTGCACATCGGGACATCCCTGTTCCTACTAAATTGTTTAGTTGCTATTTTTTCTCCTCAAGGGGAATTCCATTCATCCCCTTTCAGAAGAGCCTGTTAAACT
This sequence comes from Illadopsis cleaveri, assembly GCA_013399915.1. Classification (NCBI taxonomy): domain Eukaryota; kingdom Metazoa; phylum Chordata; class Aves; order Passeriformes; family Timaliidae; genus Illadopsis; species Illadopsis cleaveri. Next base: position 159,100 of record VXBB01015517.1, read on the forward strand.
CAGCCAGTCCTGAACTCCCAACAAATGTCCTTTAATAGTTTTGGATTTCAGCACGGAGGCCTCTGACTGTGTGTTCCTTTAATATGTTCACAACTCCCCTGGGAGAACTAAGCCAGGAATAACCAACACTTGCTTAAGCCAGGCCTCCTGCTTTAGGGTTGTGTTTCTTTTCCTGCCACATATTCCCTTGCTCATCTCCACAGCTCCCACTTCCTCATGCTTTGCATTGCCCATTCTCAACTCAGGTGTTCTCAGGTGTCCGAGCGGGGAGTGCTGCATCCTCTGCTTTCAATTTTGCTGGCTGAAGGAGCATAAAGGACTCTTAACATTCTCTGCAGTCGCCTCTCAGCTTGGCATACTGATCATTTCAATAATAAAGTGTTTCCTTTCATTCTCCAACAGTCAGGCCCCTGCCAGAGCCATAATTGTTCACAGATGACTCATTTTGGCTGCATGATCAAAACCAGGGGAAAGTGCTGTTTGCACAGGCTTTGAAACGTACAAGATGGGAAGAGATGTTCACGCTTGATATTTGTACCATATGTGCTTTCTAAATTTTATTACAGAACCTTTACATTTCAAAAGAGATTCTACTCTTGTCCTGGGGATGATTTAGAAAGGAAAAGATAAGTAGAGCTTTGAGTTAGGCCAAGATTAGCAAAGACTGACTGTGTAGTTTGAGCTGTGAGGCTGCATCCTGCCGGGGCTGGTGGGAGCTGCTCAGTGCAAAGGGGCAGTTGCTGCCCTGAGATAAATAGATCTGGATCTATATGTGGATACCTGTGCATTGTTTAGGGGCTGCACACTCAGCCATGTTTTATATCAAAGTTTCACTGAACTCCTCATTCTTTATGGAATTTGTTTTGAAATCCTGCACTCGGAGCTGCAGCAGGTGTTTGCATTTTCTTCCCTGATGAAAACCCAAGGAATGTCTGCACAGTGCATGTGATGCCCCATCCCCAGTGCTGGGAGTGCTCTGTCCTGCCTGCTGTTCTCTTTTCACAGAGTTCACCTCAGATGTCCCTGTTGGGAGGGTCAGCAAAGGGGTCAGCAGCCAAGTTCTGTTCTAGGGTGGAGAAGAAGGACATGGGAGGATGATTCCTGCAAGGCCATTCATCACCAAGCATGACCTGTATCAATAAGAAGCTACTCTTTGTGTCTCCTCCCAAAATTGCTTTGAGGCCACCCAACTGTCTTAGATAAAACACCAAACAGACAAACTTTGCCTTCTTTGCAGCACGGTGGCATTTTGACTAATGAATTGTACCAACCCTGCACGCCAGCTCATCCGAGGCTGCTGCCACGTGCATTTCTGAGGGTGTGAAGACAAGCTGCTATTGGCTGAGCCTTTGCAGGGGCTCAAAGGAAAGAGTTAGACTTGTAAATCCAGGAAAAATTAGTAAATTAGAAGAAAAAATGATACAAATTCAGTAGGAAGAGGGGTTTTTAGTAGTTTTTTCTGTTTAAAAATATAATGGGCGTATTAGTGGAATGGGAACATATAGACTACATACACTTGTGAGTGGAAGATCTGTATGAAAAAGTAGGAAGATAAGCAGAAAAAAACCCCAATTTGAGCTGATGCTGCAATAGAGGAGCATTATTGGGCACCGTGTGCCTTGCTAGATATTTTCTATTATTTTCATTTGGAATGTCCTTCATCAGATCATCACCCAGTTCCCTGCTCACGGCAGGTGAGGACCCAGCAGAGTGAGAATTCCCAGTGCTGGATCCTGGCTCAGGAGAGCTCAGGCACTGGAGGTGTTGGTGCCCTGCACTTCCACACTTCAAACATCCCAGCCCTTGCTTTGCTCTTGGAGTGTTTGTCATATTTCTGTTGTTTGAAGGAGGCTCTCCACATTTTGCAATCAGACAATAACATCTCCCAGGGCAGCCCTGTGTTGTTGTGCCAGAAGGAAAAACGTAAATTTAAATAAACCACCCTCACAATGGTATTTAAAAACTGGCTGCAGGATTTCCAGTCACTTTTGTACAGCCCTCTTTAAAAACAATAGCTACATTTTCATTTTTCAACTTGTTAACAGGGAATTCTTTCAAAACAGAGAGTGTTTTCTGTGCTACTCTGTCATGTCAGCCTGATAAGGAAGATGGCTAAAGATCATTCTTGCCAAAACATTCCTTGGATGAGTCATGTGATGCCAAAAAGCAAGTGAAACGAGCAACTATATTTGCAAGTGGAGTTTGCAAATTATGTGGCAAGGAAAGGAAGAAAATAATCTGTCACATGAAAAATGAAGTTTAGATTGTGTGTATATAAATCAGTGATTTGTTATATGAGTGTGAGATCATTATCAGGCATTTAAACATGAATTGGAAGTGCCTAATCTATTAATTAATCAGGAAATAAGTTTTACATAGCATGTGTAATCAAGTTAATCTTTCATTTCACTTGCCAGCAGAGATACTGCTGTCAGTGGATGTTGTCATGAGATTAAACACCCCAAGAGCTGATTCCTGCTGAGGGGGAGCCTCAGGTGTCCAGATGGCATCGGGAGGGGAGGGAGGGGACGGCGGGGAGGCTGCTGCTTCCCTGGGGCATTCCTGACACTGGGAGAAGTTCTCTGTGCACACAGGAGTACCTGGGCTCTGCAGCACCTGTAAAACCTTCTCTTCTCCCCACCTTGGGCCAGAACAGGCTCAGCTTCCAGGCAGGCAAGGAGAGTGATGCCTGCAGGAGCTTTCTGCGAGGTTCATGGTTTTTTTCCCTGACCTTTTAACACGCCACATTGGAAAGCCACTGTAACAGAGCTCACGATAAATAGCTGAGCCTTCTGCTAATAATAACCCATAAATCTGGCACAGGAAGGCAGTGATGCCAGACTTTTATCAACTCCTTCCCTGCAGCAACACAACAGCAAGTTTACTGATGAAACACAAAGTAAAAATATTTTTAGGAGTTAATTTATTTTGTTGTATGAATATTTTGATCAAGGTCGATGCAGATTTTGTAGTTTATTACAATAATTTGTTATTACATCTAATAATTAGATTCCTAACCTAGAGGTGACATGGGTATTGTTTATTTAAATGTGCAGATAGGAAGGTAAAGATCACCATCTGGGCTCCCTTCCCACTGAAGGTTGGACCAGGTGAGATCTTGAGGTCCCTTTCGAGCCCCTCCAGGGTCATGGCAGAGAACTGCCCTGGTTTTGTCTTGGAGAAGGAAATGTGGGATCCTGGGAAACCCAGAGCTGAAGTTACTCTGTTAATCACTCAATGAATCACTGCTAACATTTTATTTTAGTAATATTGGGGAAGAATAGTCCTGCTTACACAAACATTTCCTGCCAGCAGCTTGGCGTGTAAGACACAGTGCTGGGAAGTGTTGTGCAGCTCCCAGCTACGTCTGAGGGGCTTTGTTTGATTTAGGGATTTTTACAACATTTTTCTTTTTAGTTTGGAATTTTTGCTGTACAGTGGAGACTTCACACTCCTGGGTTTTTCCTCCCAGTGAAAGGAGCAGACTGCTCTGGGGCACAGGATGTTTGATCCTGGGAGTTTCTTCTTCCATTTGCATTGCACTCCATGTGTTTAATTGCTTCATTAGGTCTGTGGAAATTTAGCATAAATCTTTAGATGGATTTTGACTTTGTAAATTTTATTAGCATCATTACCAGTCAGGTCATAAACCAGTGTACCTGAGTGGAGTGTTCAGTGTCAGCAGAGCAAGTGAAGTGAGTTTGTTCTGGTCTCCCCCAGTCGCTGAAAGCTGATGTGAGAAGCTGATGTTCTTTAGCTCTATTGTTCTGCTGGGAAGTGGGCAGGAAGCGTGCTGTGCTCTGGGGTCAGCCTCGCTGTTTCTCCCCCGCTCCCGGAGTTCACGGTGGGCGCAGGAAGCGTCTCCGGGGCTCTCAGAGCCCTGCCTGGGCCAGGGACCCTCCCTGTGCCCGTGTCACACACGGCAGGACCGGCCGCTCCTGCTGGCCCTGTGGAGGCGCTGCTGGCAATTCCCACCGTCAAGGAGCTGCAGAAATTTAAATGCCATCCAAAACTCAGCTTGTGGAGAATTGAAGGTGTTCCTCTTACTTCTTTTTTGGATAGTGATATCTGAGACATTCTTTTATTCACATTTTAAATATACGTTATGAATCTTTCTTAAAATCAGGACATTATTTATTAGAAGCAAATAACTGACCTTCCCACAATATTGGGCACATTCCATGGATTTTATTTTTTTTTATTATTATTTATTTTTTTACCTGAGGGAAAAAGAGGAAGTTTATGTGTTTGAAGTACATTAAACTGAACAAGTATTTGCAGAAGCAAATATGCAGAAGCGTCTATGCTCTGGTGGACAAAAGATGCTGTAGGAAAAAAAGATGATTATGTTTAATACTTCATCCCGAGGGAGTTGCCTCAGGAGGGTGGGGAAGCTTCATTTCCTCTTTGGGCAGGGATAAGGGCTGCAGGGTCCTGCCTCTCTCTGCCCCAGCCTCCCCACATGATGCTGAGTAAATCACTCGGGGCTTCACTTCTGCACTCACGGAGCTTCGTTCCTGCCGTGTGTGCAGTACTCTGCATTTCCTTACCCCGTGAGTGCCGTGCACGGGGAGCCAGCTCTTAACTGGTGCTGATGCAGATCCCACAACAATGGGACATCGATCCTCCTTTGCATCCCCGCCCTGCCATCGTGTCTAATGACCATAATGACACTAAACAACGGGCACGGGCTGCATGGGGGGAACAGTGATGCTGAAAGAATTCATGTCCTGGTTTAACTTCCAGGAGACTGCCTGAACACTGATTTAATATTTCATTATTCACATGTACGTTCTTCCTCTTGCTTTTTCATATGGCACTGCTTTTTCTGCTCATTATATCATTAAATATCTATACTATGTGTAATGACTGCTTTTCATTTACGTTTGGATTTCATCCCCACACACACAGCAAGAGTAATCCATAGTGTTGTGGTAGCTATGACACCGTTCAATAAATGGAGAGCAGTGAATTCTCTGCCTAAATTTAAAGTAAATGCTCATTCTCATTTTGATCTCCAGTCTATGAACCATTTTGTTTCAAGGCTCTCAGGAAGCTGCCTCATTCTACCTCAGGTAGTAAGAAAACTGCTTTGCCTGTGTGCACTCTTAAAATAATCATCATGTGCTGTTTAAATACTAAAAAGAACTAGTTTACTTTAATTGTGTTTATGAAACTTTCCTTCATAAGTCTTCAAACAAATAAGTCACTGAAGATGTTGGTGTTGGTACAGCCGAATTGAAAGCTAAGTTATCCTCACACAAAGGAAATTACCTTCCTGCCTGCCCTGCTTGTGAGCTGATGAATCCCTGGGAGCCTCGAGGCAAAAGCCTGGAAATGTGCCCGGCTCGGAGTGGCTGGGCTGGAGCCTGCCATGGACCCGTGAGCGAATCCAGGCGGGCACACACTGGGAGCGTCCAGGAGCACTGACAGAAACACAGTTTCTCTTGGGTTGGAAAAGAGATAGTTTGTACAGATTTTCCCTTCTTCCTTTTCCCTCGGACTTCAGGAGAAATACGATCGTTCTTCAGGCATAGAGGGGTTGCATGTGACAGGGAAATTTGGGTTGCAGTCTGATTTTTATTCAGTTTCTTGAGGGTCTGTCTGCAGTTCATTGGCCTAATGCAAATTAGCAATTACACTGATACCCACCACTCCTCTCTGCTGGCTGAGCAAAAACGTCTTCGTGCTTGGTTGGCTAAAGTTTGGGAGTGTTTTGTGTTGCTTGTTAAGTTAAAATTTGAAAACTTCAGTTCACTTCTTTATGAAAGTTTTTTTTGAAACTGAAATGAAACCCCTGAAGCTGCTGTCTCAGGCAGCCTGAATTCAGAGCCATGAATTCTGTGTGTGAACAAGTCAGGTCATTCTCAGACCTGTCCAAATCAGGGCTTTGGGGCTGGCTGGACCCCACTGACAGAGCAGGGAAACCTTCACCTTCAAAATAAGGAATTCAAGTTCCTTGCCATAAATACTGAGGGATCTGGGTTTAGGAAGGTTTAAGGGCAGGGTGAGGGCAGAGAGTGACACCCAGGTCAGCCGTGAGTGCAGAGTTCTCTGCTAAAACCCAGCAGTGCTCAGGCTGGGTATTTTACCACAGTTTGGAATGTATTTAATTATATTTAATTCCACAGGTTAGGTTTGTGTTCAGTGCTGGGGAGGAGGGGTTAACACCCCAAAAATCACTGCTGCATTTATCTCCAGTTGCTCTTCTTCCTGGAAGATCCAGCAGAGCTCTGTGACTGAGCTCATCCAGCTGCCTTTTGGAGGGAGCAGCCAGTCTGGGATGTGTTATTTTAGAGACAGAGATTTGGTGCTGTCAGCTTTTCTCCCGAGCAGTCCATAATCCCACGTTTGTGAGTGGCAGATTCTGCTGTACACACAGCATTTGTGTCAGGGTGTGGCTTTCAAAAAGAGAAAAAAAGTAGTAAAGAAAGAAGAAAACAGAGCAATGTTGGATTAATTGGAAAGGTCCAGCCCAGTCACATCCCCCCAGGTGGGTTGTTCATTTTCCTGCCTGCTGCTCTGTAGCATCTGAAGTTAAATCCTTCAAAAATGTTGGTAAGTGAGAGAGGGGTAGAGCCAAGCTGGCGAAGCTGGAACACAACTCCCAACCATTTATTTATGCTTTTGTATAGGGCTGCTTTCTCTTGTCATGTAATTTACAGTCCCTCTTTAACTTCTCCTCTTTCGTGGTCACCTGTATGAGTGTTTCTGAAGGCACCAGGCTGATGAAAAATAAAAATCCTGAGGATTCCCACCTCACATTCCCTCAGAGCCTGAGGAGACCCCCAGCACCCTCCTGTCCCAAATCCCCAGAGCTTTGAGCGTGAGTCACCTGACCTGGCTCCAGTTAAACAAAATCGAACTTTCCCTTTTCAGATCATCTAAATTTGGGTGAGCTTTTAAAATGGTTTTGTTTAAACTTTCATTTCCATCAGTGCCTTTTTTTTTTTTTTTTTTTTTCTATTGGGAATGACAAAAGTGAATTGGATAGGTTATTTTAAAGACATTTCTAGTGATAAAAGCATAATTGCAAAAGACTCTCTTCAGAGCTTTCATCCCAGTTATTATGACACAAAATTGCAGAGAGACACCTGAATATTTGGGTTCTCGTCTGCAGCAGATCTTTAACCAAACCTCAGTATTTTCAGCCTTTCCCATCACTGTGTTCTGGATGCTCTCAGCTCCATTTGGGAATTGAATCAGCTGCACAGGATGAGTCTCTGCTCATCTGGAAAACAGAGTTGTCCCTGTATTTTTATTTTTTTATGTACCCGAATATGAAAGGGAAGATTACTCTGGCTAAGAAGAAGAGAGCAGATGTGCAGTAAGGGAAGGCTGTTCCTTCGTGCCGGGCTTTGCTGCGGGGGGCGGTGGGAGCACGGAGCGATGTCCCGGGGCAGCGTCCCCCTCCCGGGCCAGGGAGCCTCCGCTGTCCAGCTGCGATCTGCCTCCTTGACCCGAACTTGTCGTTGCCCTCCCGAGTGCTCATTCCTGCAAAGCTGGCGCCGAATTCCTCACGTGTGGCCTCAAAACCAGGCATGGACTTCAGGGAAGAGCTAGACTTGGGTTTTCCTCCTGGAAGGGCCTTTCCCAGCTAACACAGCGTGGGTTCAGTTCTCGGTGGGAATAGGAAAACACGGCTTGGGGAGAGTTGTGATGTTATCCCTGACTGTGGAAATGTGTGAAATCCTAAAATCGGGGAGGATGGTTGGAGCTGGGGAAGGGACTCCTGTCCTCATGCAGTTGCTGAATTGGAACAGTTTCTACCTCTCTTTACTGGAGGTTCAACACAGGATAACCCAGGGAAGCTTTCCAGCTCCTGCTGGAGCTCCTGCTGACGGGAGGACGGAGCTCATCCACAGCCAAGCCCCTGTCTGGTCATCAGACACCCCCAAGATAAATTTGCACAGAGGTCTGGGAAAAATGACAAACCGAGGACACAACACAGAGAGTTATTGTGCAGATGTTGTTTTGCAGCTCATCCCACTCGGATGAGGTTTCTCTGTTACCTGCCAGCCTGGGAGAAGCAGCAGCCATGTGTTAAATTCTTGGCCACCATTCTGGGTCTCTGAAATATTTTCTGTCACTCTTCCTTCAGAGTCATTTTTGTGCCAGCAAGGGAAGGAGCTTAGGCACAGGATTCACTTCTGACCTTTTGAAACAGTAAATGTGGAGTGAAATTTTTTATCTGTTATATATATATATATATATACAGCTTTATTTTCTTCCATGGCTTAAAGTGTTAATTCTGCCCATTGAAATGTAATTTTATGGAGCAATATGAGCCAGAGGCAGAATCTTCGCTGCCATCAGGGCCCAAATGGTAAATAGGCCCTTTCTCTAATTTGTGGGATGTGCTATAACTCAGTTTGAATGTTGAAAGGAAATGGGCCTCCAGGGGAGTCTGGAGCTCTGCTCATTCAACTTCTAATTAAAGTTTTCCCCTCTCAAATTTCACTTTATTTTCCGGGGCTTTTGCTCCATGATGATTATTAACATGTGTCCCATGGCCAGGAAATCATTATCCCCTTCCCCAGCGCAGCCTTTCCCCGATCCCTCCCGCAGCAGAGCCGCAGCCTCCTCCCGGCGCTGAGCTCGGGGCAGGGCAGGGCGGCCGGAGCCGCGCCCGGAGCTGCCAATTCTTCCAGGACACTTTGATCAGATGGTGCTGTCCGTCTGGCCGAGGGGATCCAGTCCAGGATTTCTTCCAGCCTATGCTTCACATTTCAGGAGCCCAGGCCAACTCTGACTTCCTATTCCTACTCCAGCAGCCTTATCTTTTTGGGGGCAGGAGTTGTTAGCACAGTTTATCTTGCTCGCTTCGAGTCCTCCCTCAGCTGAGACATGCACTCCGGCGCCGCCTGCTTTTTTTTCCCTCTCTCTCTCTCTTTCATGTTTTCTTCTCGTTGTTTTTCTTTTTAAATGTGTCAAGTGAAGAGTTCCTCTTCCCCCCTCTCCCTTTCCACTCCAAAGAACCACCCTCCAGTTCATTAATACGCTGGGACTGTTTTACTCCTGTGCCAGAGGGGAGAGCGAACCTGTGCCTGCATGTGTGTGTGTGTGTAAAATAGATCCAAAAATGTCCATGAACAGCAGGAAAAGTTCTGGGAGACCGTCCTACTACTACCGACTGCTCCGGAGGTCACGACTTCAGAGACAGCGAAGCAGATCCCGCAGCCGGAACAGGCTTAGCAGGGGTAATTGCAAGCTCTTTAATTGCCGTGCACAGCCCGCTGCCGCTGCCAGGTAGCGCCGTAGGTAGGTGAGGATGAGGAGGGCCAGGAGGGGCACCGGCCCCGCGCCCCGGGAGCGGGTCGGGCTCTGCACAAGGTCAGTGTGCGAGGGACTGGGGCCAGGCGGGGCTGCTCTAACCCCGCGTGGTGTCACTAACCCGTGTGGTGTCACTAACCCGTGTGGTGTCACTAACCCCGTGTGGTGTCACTAACCCCGCGTGGTGTCACTAACCCCGTGTGGTGTCACTTGTAACCCCGTGTGGTGTCACTAACCCCGTGTGGTGTCACTAACCCCGCGTGGTGTCACTTGTAACCCCGCGTGGTGTCACTAACCCCGTGTGGTGTCACTTGTAACCCCGTGTGGTGTCACTAACTCAGGCTTCCCAACTCACCACGGCTCAGCTTTGTTGTGTCACTAAGGGAACTGCTTCTCTGAGATGTTTGGAGGCCTAATCGATGCTTGCAGGGCTTTGGAAAGCCGTGCTTAGGAAACGGAGTCTCTCTGCACAGATGTATTGCTGGAACTTCTTGTTCGTCATGGGCCAAGTGTCACCAGGGGGTTGAGATGACAAAGCTGAGAACAGTTCAGGAGTAGGATTTTCCAAAGAGCCTAAAGATTGTGCTCCCGAGGCATTACAGGAACCTGTGGGACTTGAATCCCCAAACCACTTTGCACTTTTAAAAATCCTGCTCTAAAAGGGTCTATTTGTCCTCACCAGCAGGAGGGAGATCCACTGAGGGATGTTTCTGCAGGGCACCGACAGCCCATTCCTTCTACTGGAGGCAGCAACTGACCCAGTTGCATTTTTAAAACAAGCTATTCTGCCTTTCTCTTCTGTGAAATAACTGTTTATTGGTTCTTTTCCCTGTCGTTAAAGCAGCCAAAAAGTGGGAATATGTGAGTCTTTTCCTATTGAATCTTTTCAGAAAGGAGGGGAGAGTTGTGTTTGCCCTCCAGTCTGGCAGGCCTGGTATATTTATCATGCTGTGAGCCTAATCAAAGCCATTAACTGAAAATAATTCCCCTTTTCTTGTCATAATGTGAATAAAAAGCACAAATACAACTTTACATCAATCAGGTGTCTGTGCAAATCCAGGCTTGGACTTGTCTCACTGCAGTTAATTCTGATTTATGAAGCAGATTTTAAACTCGACTCTAGCACTGCGAGATTTGGCTCAGTGCAATGTCCTCTTTCCTCTTTTCCTGGCACTCAGGACAATTTTAAGGATTTTGAATCATAGCTGACAAAACAATAGGAAGCTAAATCAGTCCCTGAGCTTCAGTTTTTCCTTTAAGCAGACAGTGGTTTTCTTTGCATGATTTTTTTTGTTGTTTTGCCTGTCAGGGAGGAGTGTTTGTAAACTCCCAAACATGTCCCAGTTCCCTTTCCCTCTTTATTTGTGTGCTGTGTAAAACCAAAATATTTTACTGTCATTTCAGTTACTGTGACAAACTAAATGTGTTCAGTTTTGTTTAGGTAACCTAATGTGAACTTAATGGCATCATTTGTCAGGAACACAAGGAATATACAGGCAGATTTGATGGAAATGGGAATCAGCCCGAAAGTTTGTAAGAAATTGGATTTGAACCAGCTGAAATCTTGTTGCTGTTGATCTCTCCTGGAGTATTTTGTGTTGTCTCTGGGATTCCTGCCTCTCAGCACTAGCTGAGCTCCTCTTCTCTGTAAATCTGACGGGGATTTGCAAAGCTGGATGAGAATTTTCTCTTTATTTTGATCTGGTTTTGTTGTGCAGTGGTGATGTCACACAGCCAGGCCACACAGCAGCTCAGAGGGGGCTTGGTCCAGGCTGGGCAGGGTGATGGAAGTGCTGCAATAATGCAGCAGGAATATTTTCCTTAGCAGTTTTGTTCCCACTGGAAGATTGATGAGCTGTAGGTGTCTGGGGGCTGTGGAAAATGCAGAAATCAGAGGGAGGTTCTAGATTTTGGAGGGTGATGTAATATTGAATTCAAACCCTGCAAGCCTGGAGGACGGAGGGAGCTGAGGGCCCCCTCAAAGGCTGATCCTCAGTGGAGTTTGCTGTCTCTGGCTGGGATCCTCAGAGATCAGGAAACCTTAGTGGGAGGCTGCCATAAATTCAGGCAGGATTGAAGTTACTTCACAGGAATTGGCAATGTGTGTGTTTCCCAGACATCCTCTTGGCAGTTTTTGCACTCTGCAGTCTCTGGACCCTTTGCCAAGATCCCCACAGGGCTCAGGTGAGCCTGTGGCTCTGCTGGAGGAGCAGTGATACCTGCAGGTTGATCTTTTCCATGGGATGTCACTTCAGCAGATGCTTTTGGACAGGGAGCCTGCTGAGGGTGGGGCAATCCCTACACATTTACCAGAGAGGAGGAGATCTCTGCCGGAACAGGAGCCCTGCCCCCGTGTGGGACCATTCCCTGTGCTCCATCCATCCTGGATGATGGATACCTGCTGCTGCAGCTGAGGCTGGAGCACCCAGGAGTCTGAGGTGCTGCCTTTGCTGTGACCTCTTCCAGCCCCCTCTGTTTATATCCAGCAGGCTCTGAACACACAGAGTTGTGTTTGAAAACATGGATTTATCCACTGCCACAGCCCACTCTCCCCCCAGTGGCAATGCCACCCACCCACACCTGCCCTTTTGACACTGCTGCTGCTGCCAGCCCTGGCTGGGGATGGAGGGATGGATCCCATCTGCCCCAGGAACAGCAGGAAAAGTCAGGCTGGAGTTACAGCTTGCACAGCTCTGGGAGGGCTGAGACACACTTTGGGAGATGGGTTTTGCTTTCTGAGGTACAGAGAGAGCCACTCCCTCAGGAAATAGCTGCTGTGGTGCTTTCAGCAGGGCAAAGCGAGCAGAGTCTGCATTTTCTGTGCAAGGATCTGAGGGAAGGAGGGGAGAGCTTTGTGTTGGGATTCCAGATGGAGCCAGCCTGCTGCAGTGTGTGAAAAAATGTCCAGGACTTGGAGCTGTTGGCAGGGACAGCAGCTTGTTCAGTGGTTCATGTGATGGCATCCTCTGTTCTGGAGCTCTCTGGTCAGCCCTGGTGCCTTTAACACATCCATCACATTTCAGCATGTTTGTCACTCTGCCCCTTTGGGAGGCCCAGGCTGGAATCTCTGAACAGTGACACTGGTGGAGAGGGGAAGTGACACTGCTCTGAGGAGGCTGATGGGATCCTGCCTCCAGCACGTTTAAACCATGGCTGTTTGAGAGTGGGTAAAGCAGATATGCTTCACTGCTCTGCTAATCTCTGCTGGAATGGGGACAGTGCCTGAAACCCCCAGCTCTGCTCTCCACAGAGAGTCAGGACATGCTGCAAGTGAACATTAGTTAGATCAAAAAACTACCTGCAGAACCCCTGGACCATCTGTTCAGAGATGTGCTCAGAGATGCGTGGGACTGCAGGAGGAATCATGGCAGTAATTATAATTACTCCCAAGTGACCCATCTGATGTAGTGGAAGGTACTTGGGAGGCAGAGAGGGGAGAAGGAGAATTTTCAGTGGCAGCAGCACCTGCTTGTGGCTGCACTTGGGTCCGTGGCTCTCTTCAGGATCTCTCTCTGCTTCTCCTTACTCATGGATGAAGGAATTGGGGTCAGTGGGAAGTGGTTTGAAAATCCCCTTTGCTGATAGAAAGCGCTCATGGTGCTGCATTCACTGTCCCATCTCTGAGGCAAATGCAGCTTTGGCTTCAGGGCTTTCTTGTGTAAAACTCTGCAGGCAATCAGTTGGCATCAAAGCCCTGAGAATCTGAGAACATTGGAGTTCCTGATCTTGAAGGTTTGGTGTTCCTGATCCTTCTGCCTCTGTCAGCCTTGGACATAAATGTCTTGCTCTGTGTTCTGTTTATCACAGATGCTTTTCAAGATGTTTTATGAAAAGGATTTTTATTAAACACGCTTTCTTCTTCCTTTCCTTTGATGGCTGCTGTGAAGAGAAAACTGACTGATCTTCAGCAAAACCCAGAATTTCAGTGCACCGAACACTGAGCTGGGAGGCCAAGGTCAGGCTGGGTTTTTTTCTCAGCACAGGCTATTCAGATACACATCTGTTGGAAACAGCTGGAATTTAGTCTTTCTTTCTCTGTTTGATGAAATCAAAACCTTTTAAGTGATGAACGAGAGATCAGCTTATACCCAAATAATCAATACCTTGGAGGTTCAGGCACTTGCTTGGGACAAGGGAAAATGGTCCCAGCACGTCCCAGAGTGACATAACAACTAAGGAGGTTTTATTATATATAAAGCCAACTGAAATTGCACTCACCTCTCACTAATCTTCCCTAGCTGAAAATCTGTTCTGCAGCACGTTAACAAAAAGTGATGTTGGACAAGGAATTCCAGGTGGAATTTCTCCCTTTCCATCTCTGCAGGACTTTGTTTTTCATTTAAGGGCCGGGAGCAGGCAAGTGAAGAGCCCAGTAATAAATATTAGCAATAGGCTTGTTTTTTTCTTTTTCCAAGGGTGGTGTCTTTTAAATGCCAGGAAAAGGAGACCTTCCTGCTTTGCACTTTTTAATGATCACTGCTTTGTTTTTCAAGTCTCCTTTGTGGCATTTTCTGTTTCACCACAGAAGTCTTTCAGTCTTTCATTGAAATTTTAACAGCATGGCTGACAGATGCCCATAGAAAAGATATGCAAAATGTTTAAAGCTGTGCTGTTTATAGGAAATATTCAGTGGCAGCTGTGCTATTTTTAGCACCAGTGCTCCAGCTGAGACTGTGCTGTGTTTGTTCAATGCTTCATTGTCTAGTAAAAATCGAGACTAAATTTAATGACTTGGGAAGTGGTGCGTGATGGAGGAATTCTGGAATTGTTTTGATATTAAACAATGCTTAAGTCTCAGAATCCCTTTAATAAGCAAAAATTTTGAGTGAATTTATTGCAGGCGAATTTATTGGACTGACCCTTCAGCAGGAGCGAAGTGGCACCAGTGCCTCGACTCCCTTTGCTCCTACAGCAAACCCTGGCCTGCCCCACCTCCTCCAGACACGTCAAAAATGCAGGAACATCCACACTCAGGGAGTGCTCTCTGTGAGAAATTCCTACGAGATCAAAAGGGAATCAAGTTGTAAAAGTTCCCCTGGGAAACCCCAGTGGGAATCTCTGAGGAGCACTGTCACTTTTTGCTCATCTTTTCCTTTATCTCTGTTTCCAGCCCTCTCCTCCTGATAGTCCCCTCCTTTTCCCCTGACAGGGTTCTTGAGAGGGGCTGACTGCTCTGAAAGGAATTAAGTAGCAGATTTGCTCTTGAGTAATGTGGAATGAGTTTTTATCTACAAGCCATAGGTACTAAATGAGAAAGAGGTTAAAAGCTCTGGTCTGAGTCCAAACTAGAATTGCTTTCAAAAACATGCTTCGAGGGGTTTCAGCAGACTTTTCATGATCACTCATGTATTAGAGTAAGTTTGTCTCCTTACAGCTGTGGCAGTCCAAACAATTTAGACACAGAGCTGCCTTTTAAAGCTTTTAAACCTGTATTTCCCTTGAAGGTCTTCTAGTGTGCCACTAATCCCCTAAGTTATTGCACTGAAGGCACTCTCTAATCCTTTAATTCACTCTGCTCTCAATAGAGATGGCAACGAGCTGGGTCAGGGAACGTTCTCATTTGGGCTTTATCAGTTTTGCTTTTTTCAGCTCAGACACTACTGAGGGTAGTTTGCTTTCCTTTGCAACACCCCAGAGAATATTTTAGACTCAGACACTAATTGTTTGTGCGTTTGTGTATGTGCTTGTGAAAAAAGCTGCACAAGGCCCAGAACTCCCAACTCCTGGCACTGGTTTGTGCAGCCTTGGGGTCAGGCTTTTACACTGAGTTCCCTCAGGCCCCTTTGGGAATCAGAGAATGGAAAAATGGATGGCTTTTTGAGAACTGTGAATCCATTCCCCGTCTAGAGCTAGTGAGGGTCGAGGAGCAGTGTCAGCCACAGGTAATTTCTGGAAGCTACACAAGAGAGAGGTTGTGACTAACGTTTCTTTGGTGCTGAGGGTAAAGCTTTGAGGTGATGAGCAATGCCAGCCAAGTGTTGTGGTTTGACTAATAAGCATAAACTCTAAAAGACTGGTTAGAGCAACACGTGGCCTGAATTTTGCAGGTTTGTGCTGTCCATTGGCTTTTTCCTTGCATGAGGGGCATGTTTTTATTGTAGGTCTGGTTTGGAGAGCCAGGCTGGGACCACAGCAGCTCCCGGGGGCTCATTAGGAATCCCAGGCTCTGCTCCACAAGTTCATCTTGAGTTGAGCATTGAAGCATTCAACTGGAGGAAAAACATGCTCTGCAATTGTATGGACTTCACTGACAAGAATAAAGACGACCAAAGTTTTGCTTCATTAACATTTGCACTGAAAGAGAAATCCTCAGATGCTGAGCACTTAATGTCTCCTTTTGAAGAAACCAATTTATGTGAAGTGCAAGTTTCTTTTGTACCTTATGTGCTCATATTTTTGGTTTCTTACAGCATTTCTGCATCACTGAATTTCTTTTAGAGTGAGAGATCAAGCCTGGGCTTGTTCTGAAGTACCCAAATGTGGTAATAGGTGGACTGGTGTAAAATTTGGCATCTGCAGTTAAATTACAGGATGCTTCTTAAGCTTCTTGGTTTCTATAGGAACAAGTAATAGTCATCCTTCATGATTAAGCAGTGTCCATGGTAACCAAACGAGCATGTTTTAAATGAAAGATATTTTCCCTTTACATTTTTAGCAGTCAAAGGTTACCAATTATTACCTTTATATCCTTAGACAGGAACACATTTTGATGGGGCTGGTGCGTTTGAAGTGAGAACATTTGGTGTTCATTTACATAACTCTGCCTCTAGGATCAGCTAAAATTTGGGTGAACACCAAAATGAAATTTCAGAGAGTGGGTTGGGGTGCATTAACCTCCCCAGGAGGGTGAATGTTGGTCACTGAATTGCTGAATTGTTCTGCAGGGTTGCAGGGTTGCTGTTCAAGTGCCCGTTTGCTCCCCAGAGTGACTGCAGGGCAGTTGTGGAGGGAGAAATTCCAACACAGATCTGGTATATTTTTTAAGATGGAAAAAGCAAATGTCAGTGTTGGTGTAGGTAAGAACATCCCCCTGCTCCCTTCTGTTTCAAAAATAGATTGGAAGGTGAAAACATGACTGGCTTTTAATGTTTTTTGTCTCTCCTTGGCACTGGTGTTGTTTGCTTGAAAACTGCAGAGTGAGAGTGTGCAGCTGCCACCTGCAAGTGTTTGCAGAGCAGGTTTGTGGGAGAGGAGCAGAAACACCCACCCACCCCCAGAGGAAATAAAAGGATCAGTCACAATAAATTAGGATTTACATTCCACAATTTCTAATAGTGAAACAATTGCTAAGAGAGTCTGAGCAGGCAGAGCAGAGATGGATGGGGAACAGCAGTGAGCAGGGATGGATTCTCAGCAGTGTTTTGGGCACAGGGCTGCATTGCCCAGGTGTGCAGAGCTGCTGTGCCTGACACATCCACACACAGCAAAGGCACAGCATCTGTGGGAGAAATAACATTCATTTAATAAGAATTATCTTCTATTAATGCATATTAATATATGGATATAATATAATGTGCAGGAGACTTGTTTCTGTTTGCTAGGGGAACTGCGAGGCCTCCTGCATTAACATTTGGAAAAGCAGAAAATCCCTCTCAGCTATCCCTAACCCTGTCCCCAATCCTAACCCTCCCTGACTTGAACTGGAGGAAGATCAGTGGTTCCAGACTTTGCTGTCACTGCTGCTTTGAGCTGCTTCCTCATGACAGATCCTGTGTTTTGGTGGGCACCAAAAATCACTGCCATCCATAACTTCAAATCCACTATTCTTCTGTGAATTGTTCTTCCAGTGAAACTGTCTCCTACATAGCCAGTGTTAAATCCCAACCTTCTGCCTTCCTGAGCAGAGTTAAAGTTCCTTGGCTGTTGAGGCAACCTGAGGTGGGTGAGCTGGCTCTGGGCATTGAGACTCTGTGAGGCTGCTCTGAGAGCCACATGCACCACGTGAAATTCAAATCTTAATGTTTGGTCTATTATGCAGATGGATGTGAACAGAGATACGTGTGTGACCCCATTTATCTCTCTAATGAAGTGCCATCAATAGAACATCTGTTTCTTTGCCGTAGAAGATGAAACCTCTGATGAATCATGCTTATAAATGAAGTATTTATTTATTTAATTTGCATTTTACCAGTACAGACCTGTTCCAGCAGCCACCATGCACGGCTGGAAAAATGGCCTGGGAATTAACTGTGTGAAGTTTTCATTTCTCCTGAGGGTGTTTGGTGTGAAGGGAGCTGTTCTGGCCTGCTCAGCTCAGCTCAGGTCAGTTCTGGGGGAAAGCCCCCAAGCCCTGTCCTGGGTGGTGTGTCCAGGGGACACCTCCAGTGACAGGAATTGCAGAGTATGGAAGCTTCTCCTTGCCCTCAGATTGCCTCTGTGGATAAAGTGCTGCAAGAAAGCGCGTGGTGACAGAGCAGAATCTCTGCAGGAAGGTTCAGCATGATGGATGAGCCTAATTTAAATCTCCCCAGAGCTGACTCCTTGTTCTCCACACTCCGTGTTGCTTGTCTTTATCATCACATGGGAGGAAGCTGATGTTCCACTTCACTTTATCATCCTTTCCACTTTAACCAGGGTATTGGCAGTCACCACGATCTGGCCCCCAACCAGGACAGAATTTCAGCTTTTGCTGATGTATTTTTTAAGTCTGAGCTTGATTTGAATTTCACCCTGGAGAAAAGGCTCCTAATAATATGCCGTTAGCAGAGGAGGAATTTGTTCTGTGGATATCATAGCAGAGGAAGATAAATATCATACATATTTTATTTCAGAGACTAATAAAGAAAGAATAAAAATACCAAATATATATACACATATCTAGTTAAGAAATACCAGACGGCAGAATGGAGTTTGTGCTACAGGCTGCTCAGTCAGCATGGTTTGCTGTTTATCTTTAGAAAGGGAGGCTCATTTTCTGGATGCCTTATATTCCATCCCTGGCACCTGGGGACCTGCAGCTGTGCCTTGTGCACGTGGATCTGAGCTGGTCTCCAGGCTTGTAGCACTCAGAAGTTGCTGTATTTTCAGACCCCTCACAGTGAGAATTACCTCAGCTTTCCTTTCCCATTAGTGCTATTCTCTTCTTTCCCTTTTGCCCTTGGAGAGGGATTTTTCCTTGACAAATTTAATCTGTCTCCTCAGGTGAAGGATGTGTTCCCCCTGGATTTCTGGGGGGCAGGACTTGTCCTGGGTGTCTGTCAGAGCGCCCGGCTGTGCTGGGATGGCTCCACAGCAGGGAAGGAGCAGGGAAAGTGCGGGGAAAGCTCTTAACTCCACTGACCATCAGGTGCCCCAGCAGCCAAAGCACAGCTGGAAAATTCCCAGCGCCGCAGCCGGGCCGGGACTGGGAGCGCTTGGCCAGCCAAGGGCCTCCAGCTCCATCTAGTGAGGCTGCGGGATCGCGGCTGGCACACACAGCCCGCTGCTGGAGCGGGCACTGAGCTTCTGCCGGCCTCGGGGGATGGAAATCCCACCTGAGCTTTCCCGGAGAGAGGGGGCTGCGGCTCCAGGCAGCCAGAGCCCGCAGAAAGTCAGGAGAAGAGTCTTTGCTGCTTGCACACATCAAAAAGCACCGTGGCAGCTGCTGGGGGAAGAGTTCTCTTACTGGGTAATAGAGAAAATTGAGGAATAGACACATATCAAGTAGTCAGAAAAATAGCAGAGCTTTTTTCAGTGCTAGATTCGAGAGCCATTAATAGCACTGGCTCAGGAGCAGGATGAAGAATATTAAATCCATGATATCCAGGAAGCTGACACAGAGATGAGGGGAGATCCATTAAAGTGCACAGCGTGCCGTGGCAAAGGGCAGTGTCACTCCAAATCATTATTTAACACAGAAAAAGCTCTTCTCTCAGGAGTTCTTAGTCCCACTTTGAGAGAAGATGGTAACAGATTTTAGCTGAGGGGACCAGTGTATTCTGATGTTTTCTGGGATTTGTTTTCTGTACTCCAGCCACTTCTGACAAGACTCTTCAGTTCACACAACTGTCCCAGCCACCGTCCTTGGAGCTGCAGAGAATTTTGTGGCTCTAAGTGGTGCTTCAGGTGCCTTTTGCTGCTTTTAGGCAGGGGCACAGTTATCAGAGACACACTGAATGTGGTGCTTTTGTGACACTGAAGTCACCTGTGGGGGAAACAAAGGTACTGATAAGAAGCTGGATCAGTTTGCTTGTGGGGTGCATTAACTACAGGCATAGACTCAGTTGTTTAATTCAAATTATTTTGTGCCAGAGTGTTGCCCAGAAGGCAAGTAATGATCCCAATTTATTTTTTGGTTCTGTATGTAAACAGTTAGATAAGGGAGAGGAGTTTTTACAAGCTGTAGTTCTGTAAACAGTGTCCTTAATTGTCTGGAAAGGTCATGAGAGCATGAGAAAATGTGCAACTATTTCTGCTTGGAGCATGAAATGAGTGGGGAATAAATCAGTGATTCTGATGTGGAAGAGTTGTGGGTACAGCCAGGGGGATTGCTGGGCTTTTCGGAAGTCTATGAGTGTTTAAACCGGAGATTCTAAGATGCAAAAAGAGATAATTTTATTCTAATGTAAGAAGTGGAGATGACACAACTTCCCTTAGCCCGGAGAACACCCTCTCTGTGTTCGTTAGCTTTGCTTTCAGAAGAGTCTGCTTGTTCAGAGGGCACCAGCACCTGCCCTCAACCTCTGCTTCATGACCATTTTCATTTGAAAGTCTATTTTATTGCCTAATAAAGGTTTGGCTTTTAATTAATTTTCTATGGTTCTAACATTGCTGTGAGGGATTGGCTGGAATTCGCTGAGGATCAGCAGAGCTCTGGGTGATACATCCCAATAAACACTTCTGCAGGTAACTGAACCACGCAGGTGGCCCTGCAGCTGCACTCCTGGGCCAGCTGTTGAGAGAAGGAAGGGCTTTCATGACCCCTCACAGCTTCTTTGTCACTGGAAATCAGACATTTTGGCATCTCTGCTTCCCACTCCAAGTCCTTCACGCCTTGTGAAGGGGAAAGTTGACTCAGCTCAGTGTTTATTATTTTTTGTCGTTGTCTATTCTGCTTCCTGAAAGTGCCTCTATTCCCTTCCAAATCCCCATCTGGATTCAAACTAAAGATCCATCTTTTCTCCTGGACTCCTGTGGCCACCCAAAGCTGTCTGTAATGTAGAGTTTTCTGCAGCCTCTCTTGAGGCTGTGGAATCACACAGACACTACAGATACCTGTTCTCCAGGGATTGTTCTTAATTTGTCAGTGCTACCGTGAGCCATGTTAAATCACTGTCACTGTGCCTCCTCCTCTCCTCTCTTGGGTTTCTAATAAGGACTTATTAGATAATGCAGAAATTAGAGGAATAACACCTAAATTCATTAAGCAATAAAATTAATTCACGGCCTGTAATTGAGCAGGAGACCGGTAATTCCTGTTCCCTCTGGTTTCACAGAAACTCCACCCTGGCAGCCGCTGGGGCACCTGCGATGTCGGGCAGTGCCCGGTGGGGCAGGACAGGGAGGAGCTCAGTGCCGAGCTCGGGAGCAGCCCTGACCTCTCCAGGGCTGCCTGCGGCACCTTTCCCACCGGCCCTTGGTGCTGGAGAGCTCGTAGTTCCCTGCATCACCTCCAGACGATCTGGAGAAGGTTTATTGTGCTCCAAAGTCTCCTTTCCATAAGCAGGTCCCGGCGGTGGGAGCAGGAACCGGCGCTCCTGCCGTGTCTCCCGGTGCTGCTGCCTGCTCTGGCATTCCAGTCATACTTCTCTTTCTCGCTGCCTCTGATGAAGTCATCACCTCTCCTTCTCTCCTTCCCGGCTCGTTCCGAGTGCCATGGCATGTGCGCTGCTCACCAGCACGGCGTCCTTCTGGTGAGTTCGGGGAGGTGATTTCTCCTCGCTGACTTCTCTCCCAGCGCTCAGCTTGGACCTCCCTTTCTTGTTTGGAGCTGAGCAGGTTCTTATCAGGAAATCAACTTGCTGGGAAGTGCCTGCTTGTTATTCCTTCCAGCGGCCTCGCTTTGCTTTTGTTCACGCTGTCTCTTCCACTGGCTGATCCCTGGAATTGTGTGAGAGGGGGGAGTGTGAAGAGAGATGAACAAACAGGAGTTAATGTATTTTATTCTCCATCATGAGAGCGTAATCCTGACGATCTCTTGGACTAGTTGGGATTCACAGGAGCAGGTAATGCAAATGGAAGAACACCTCACTTGCTAAGTGAAAAGTAAACAGTAGGAACAGTTGTGTGTGTGTTTGTTACACACAACAACCTGCTTGGAGCAGTGTCTGGGAAGTGGAGTCGAAGGAGGCAGTGATGTTGGGTGGGTTAAACAAGAGTTTGGGTGCCAGGAGCTGCTCACAGCCTGTTCTGCTGCTGCCCTGGAGCCTTGGGGGGATTGCTGAGCTGCTCCATAACGATTCCACAGCATGAAAAACAGGCATGGAAGAGTGGAGAGAGGATTAATTATTCTGTCCGTTCCAGTGCCTTGAATTAGTTAACAAACCAAATGTGTTTATTACTGTACAGAAAGAGTTTCAGAAATACTCATAAGCCCGAGGTCCTAAATTAATGTGCAGGGTTTGCAGTGCTGTGTGTCCTTTTGGCAGTGGGATATGTTCAACTTAAAAACCTCCTGGTGCCTTCCACTGCCAACAATGTGTTGGCCCAGCTGTGTGGGGATAACCTCGGAGAGCTTTCAGGGGCTGGATAATTTCAAGGAAGTTCCTCTTTGAAGATCTTACTCTGCACAGGGGGAAAACCAAAACATCGCGGCCTTCTGTAAATATTTGGAAAAGCAGGAAGCCCTGTTGTTTGTTTCTCTCTCCTGTGTTGTATAATGTGGAGGAGCCCTGGGCCCTCTGTACTATTGAGAGGTGACTCAGAACTGCCACCAAGTCTGTCCAGACAGGGATGGAAGTTCAGGAGAGGTTGGGAAGAGAAGACTGAAATCAGACACTGAATCTGATCTCTTGCAGCTTGCTTATTTTATGCACAAGTGGGCAAATTTGACAGAAACCACAGCAAATAAGGCTGGAAGGAGTTTCAGGAGGTGTCTGTCTGCCCCAGGAGAGGGGAGGGAAGCGAACCCATTGTCCCTGAACCTCGCTGGGCAGGGGGAGCTCTCCCTCTCTGCACCATCAGTTCCAGTGTGTGACTGTCCATGGCAAGATGGGGCTGTTTTCAGTGCCTAACCCAAATACCTTCTGCTGCAAATGAAGACATTTCTTTCTCAGCCTGCAGTGGCTGTGGAGAGTTTTTATGACTGGCTTACAGTGCCCTTTTCCATGGCCCTGGGCTTGCTGTGGCAGTGTGGCTGATGCCAGGCCCTGGGCACAGTGACCCAGCCTGAGATGGTGCCTCCAGCCCTGAAGAAGTAAAAAGGGCACTTAAACCTTTATATATTCATACTGCTCACCATGTGAAGCTGCTCTGCTGTACATTCCTGGAGTTACTAATTTACCTGTAAGCTATTTTTATTAACCTTTAAAACAAACAGCTCCCCCCACATCCCCCCCAACACCCACACCCACCCCTCCTTCTGGTTATTTCTGGTTTCTTACTGAGGGTTTTGTAACGTGTCTCTCCTGCAGTGAAACCCACAGTGCTTAAAGCTAAAATGGAGATTTGACTGAAACATTTCATGAACCATAAGTTTAATAATTACAGGAGGGTTTAAGTGGTAAGCCAGCTCTGTGTTTGGTCAGAGGTCACACTGATGTGTTTGCAGGCTCTGCTTGGGGTATATTTTAATGCTGAAGTAAGAAGCTAAGTTGGGGAGCTGTTACCCCCATGCAGGTGCTTTCCCTCAGTGCTGAGCAGTGTCTGGGGCTGGGGAGCACATGGTGAAAGTAATTTCTTGTAGCTGCTTTTCACGTAATGCCATCATTCCTGTTTTCCAGCCAGGTGTGTGAGAAATGCTTTAAACAATGTTGATTTTTCCGGTCATTAAGAAAATGCAAAGCAGCTTCTTCAGTTGTCATCTCGAGCTCACTTCCAAAATGCTGTAATCAAGTAGTTTCTTTATGACAGTCCAAAAACAAAAGAAAGCTCAAAGGAATGGGGTAGGAGCCTGAATCTTCTGAGAGGAGATGACACCAAAGGATTTTACTGCTTGAGATTCAAAGTGCAGCTGTCTGCAGAGAAAGTGCCCCAGCCATTTGAAGGCTGGGCTGGGAGTTGGGAAGGCAGTGAGCTGCTGCTTTGGGCTGGCTGAGTTTCACACAGGTTACGTGGCAACCAAGGAGGATGTCACTGAGCCAGCACTTCACCCCATCCATGGCTGGAATCTCAATCTGCTCTTTTGGAATAGTTCAAGACACATCTCAGGAACTGTTGGGTGGAATTGCTGGTGTTGGTTGTTTCTTACAGTCAGGCTTTGGCAAGGGCAGAACCGTGCTGAGGAGACAACCTCCATGGAAATGCTTGGCTAAGGAGGACTCTGCAGTGGTTTTGGAAAGGGAAGCTTGTTACAAGGTCTGAGCATCACTGAATGACAGCTTGGAAATAAATCTGTTTTCCTGAGTTCCGTGATGCTTTCAAAGAGAGTTTGTGAACTGAGGACACACCACCTTACAATGCTGTAGTTGACCTGTCCTAACATCTTTCTAAGTCTCCTCAGTGTTGAGTGTAGCTGTTAATTTTGTCTTTTCAGCCCCCTCCCTTCCTTGCCAATGGGGAAGGAGGTAAGTATTCCTATCCTCAATTTATACTTCAGCAAAAGCAGGATTTAATGATTTTTTCCTGGTTCCAAAGCAAATTGCTAGAGGAATTAGTGAGGTAACTTAAGCATCCTGTGCCTCTAACCCCATTAGCAGTTTCCCCGAGGAGGATCAAATCCACCAGTGCACGGATCTGTACTTTGCATATAATTCTCACTCATCTCAATACAGTTTCTGTTTACTCATCTGCAGACTGGAAATAATGATAATGCCAACCTGTCAGGCATTATCTGAAGCTTACAGTTGTATAAAAAATGCTAATTGTTGAAGGTGAAAGTCTTGCTGGTGGAAGTTGTTCCCGGCAGCTCGGGGCAATGCGGGTGGGATCCGTGGGGTCGTGGCGCTGCCTCATTCGCGAGGACATCTCGGGGGGAGACAGCACATTTTGCAGGGGCTGCTGGCGGCCCTGTGCTGTCCCTGTGCTGCTGGCTCTGGTGTAACTGTGTCCTGTTCTGTGTGTCCCCAGAGTCCCCCCCGGAGCGGTGCGGGCAGAGGCGCAGCATGCCCAGCGGCATCTCCGAGAAGAACCCCGCCATGGAGCCCGCGGCCACCACGCCCTTCAGGGTCACGGTCAGTGTCTGCCCTCTCCAGCAGTGCTCTGGGCTCCTGGGGGGCTGCCGGGGGGCAAAGGAACCTGCTCACCCTGAGGGGAGAAGTGCTGCCTGTGGAACCGGGTGTTTACGTGTTTGTAGGAAATTGGGGTGCTGGTAGATACCGTTAGCAACAGGCAGCTGTATCCTGGTAGAGCAATAGGGTTTGAATGGAGTCTGCAGCTTCACTTGGGACACTTTCCTGGAGATGTTTCCCTGGTGAGTGCTGGTGCAGTGTGTTCCTGGGTGCATTTAGCTGTCTGCAGCTGTACAGTGTGTGCTCACACTCCTACAGAGAGAAAATCTCCTCTAGAGGAACCTGTCATTAACTCACGGGACCCCTGCCAAGCTGGGATTGCCCAGAGCCTGGGATCCTGTCCCAGCAGGAGCCTGGAGGAGCCATCCACGTTCTCCATGGCTTCAATCCCTGTGCTTTGAGATGTCACTGGTTGTTCACTACCATGGCTGACAGTGGTCTTGGCACTGCTGTGTCATTGCCAGACAGCACCAGGGACCCCAGGAATGGGATGTGTCAGTGCTGAGCCCTGGCTGTCACTGCCCAGTGTCAGCACAGTGTGAGGAGTGTGAGCACAGACTCCCCTCCCCACTCCCTGCACACATCAGGTCTCTGGGCTGCCTCTCCTTGCACACAGCTATTTTTTTTTTCAGAGAACACACAAATGGTCTTGCAGCAGGTTTGCTCCATGCAGGTTTTCTCTGCAGGCCACACCTTCTTTACAGACTCAGCTGCTGCTTACCAAACTCAGGGAGGCAGAACCAGAATTTCAAAGGGAAGAGAATGGTGCAATCTGAAAAAAAAAATAATCTGAGCACACCCAGTTCACCTGAGAACATGTGCACTGGTGAATGAGTCATGATTAGCAGTTTGGACAAGGAGTTTATTTTAGAAATTGTTCTTCCAGCCGTCAGAATCTATAGATCTCAGTGACTGAATGTCCTTGAACCTTAAACAACTACTGCTAGTTGGTGAAAATGGCAAAACATGATGGGAAAATCTGGATTCTTCACAAGACAGAGGTTTTGGGAATATTTTTCTTAGTGTCCCTGCAGTCAAAGAAAATAATTTATTCCTTTCTAATGGCATATATCCTGCTTTTTGGGTTTTTAGAGAAGCTGTTCCAGCTTTGAGCAGGTCAGCCCCTGGTGGTGGAACAGCTGATGTGGGATGCAGTTCCTTGCTTTGAGCAGCTCTGTTCCTCAGTGTGGATTAAATAAGGGCAGCCATCACACGGGTAATACATGACATTTGTCTTCTCTGAGTTCAAATCCACCCTCATCTCATTTCTCCCCTGCTCCCCCTCCGAGTGTCACTGCATTAATATGAATGGCTTCATTAGGTACAGTTGGTGCTGCTGCCCAGCCTTCAGCAGATGTCTGACTTTAGAAATATATTCTCCCTCACCTTCCTTCATTAACCAGAGGAACATTAGCAGTCAGTCCACTCCAGCCACTGGGAATAGTAATTAGTGCCTTAGTTTAGTGGTAATGGGATTATTACTTTTGAGCCTGCTGTTGTAGGTTTGGAAATTGTAAGCTTTTCATATTTTACAGCTGATTGTTCTTCCCTGACATCTCCATCCTTCTGCTGCTGAGTCTCCAAGGGCCTGGGAAGCTCAGGAGCCATTGGATTCAGCTATTTTGGCAGTGTTGCACTCCCAGTTGCTTTCTTTCATTTCAGAACTAGAGCAAACTAGGTTGGAAATTTGGGAACTTCCCTTGGGAGTTCCTTTCCCATACAGAAATCTGCCAGGCAGGTCACAGATAATTGGACATTGTGGTTTTTGAAAACAAGAGCTCCTGGTAGCTTTTGAATTACAGATATAAACCTCGAAAATCAAATCTTAAGATTTCTATATCTTCATATGTGACTTAACTGTTCTTACCCCTTCTCCTAAAAGAATTTTTTAATGAAGCTTCTTAAACTTGGAAAAATCTCCTCTAGTCCTGGTTATCTCACGCTGTACAAGGATGATTTTCCATGTAAATCCCTCCCTTCACTTCCGTGCTCTCAGAGATCTGTATGAGCTGATGCAGAATGAGAAATTTGAGGCTCCCACCCAAGTGGTCCCTGAGCTGAGATCCCTTGTCCTAAGGCTGCTTTTAGAGACAAGTGTTCAGATTTTAGTCTCCACTTCCAGTGGGCAGCTGGCAGCAGCTGGTGATGCTGCAGGGCTCAGACACCACTGTGTCCCCTCTCCATGGCCGTGGTTAAAGCCTGGCTTTCAGGAGAAGCCAGAGAAGCATTTTGCCTCTCTGCATTGAATCCCAATAGCTCGAGGTGTGAGGTGGGTTAAACCTGAAATTCGTGAGGTGTTTTGTCAAACTCAGGGGCCAGAGGCTGGGAAATTCTACTGAGTGCCAGTGAAATCCCTCCCTGTGCCCACCGTGCAGGGAAGGGGAGGATTTGCCGAGGCTCACCGGGGAGCGCTCACTCCCATCCCATCAAGCACTGCCATCTATTGACTCCTTCTGTTAGAGCCCGATTTACTTCGTTTTCTAGGAAAATATCCCAGGCCAAGCAAAGTCCAAATTGCCAAAAAACTTGAGGAAGCATCTGTATTCTGTATTTTACTAGACAGAATTTAGGATTTCTTTCTCCAGTCCTTTAATCCTCAGTTCTAGCATTAATTATTTGCTTTCCAGGAGCACCAAAAACACTTCAGTGCTTCTTGTGCTTGAAGCCACATTGGCTCCAAAAATCCCCCAAACCCACACCAAAACACAGTTTTTCTTCTGCTTGTAACAGGAACTTGTTTTCCTGCAGTTTTCCTGTGTGTTTGGGCTCAGTACACAGCTGAATTTGCAGTGATCCATCATAAGCTACTCTTACAGCATTCCTCCATCTATCCTGGTTTTAATCCTTGATAAATGAAGTATTAAATACTAATGGCAGTAAATGGAAACTCCTAGAGGGATGAAAGTGAAGAGACCTTCTGCCATTCCTCTTCACTGAACATAATCCTAAATAATGGGATCCCAGTTCAAGCTGCTGTGGACAAGATATTGAAGGATTTTTTCCCCCAAGTTTTTGCCTGTGCATAATACACTCTATTTTCCATTTTAAATTTTTTTTTCTTTTTTTTTCTTTTTTTTTCTTGGGGATCTTTTTGTAAATTATATTATAATGATTTGACTTTGGAGAATTTATGTTCCTGTATTATTTGGAGAGCGGAATGGCACTTCCCTCGGCATGATCACCCCTCTTTAATTGAAATGTAATTGTTTACTAAACCATTGCAGCTCAAAGGGAAAATTACTGTCATTTTGGTCTGTGGCTGCATGCATTAAAGTGCCCCTTTTGTAGGGATTGAATTTAAGGAGAATAGGAACATTATCACAGATGATATATAAACATAAAGCCATTATCATTAAACTGTCAGCTGCAACTGACTTTGGGTAACCAGTGTTAGTGGCAGCAAGAAATAGGGAAATTACTTGGAGAATGTATCTGTCACTTCAATCGCCACTTCAGCAACAGGACATGCTTGGAAGCTTTGAGGCTGTGAGCATTTTAGAGGCTGGAAGGAAAATGAGGTCACTTGGAGCCTTTGCAGTTATTTCCAGTCTCCCTGGTTCTGCTTGGCAGAAATCAGGAGGGCTCATCTGGCCCTCAGAGGGGTTTGTCAGGTACCCAGCACCCATTGCCAGGACCTTAAACATCCTTTGGGGATGGATTTCCAGGCTCTCCACAAAGGTGGTTTGTTCTGACCACCCTCATTTTATAGCTGGGAAAATTGAGGGAGGGAAAACTTAGCTAACTTAAATCTGATCGTGCTCCAAAGCCAAAAAATATGTCCTGAGCCGAATTTCTTCATTTCTAATTCCCAGTCCTGGTGTTAACCACTAGCTAAGCTATTCCTAATTACCTCTCTGAAATCCTGCTCAGTTTCAAGAGAATTAAATATTCTCCAAATTGATGGTGTAATGTGAAAATGAGTCAGTGGGTTCCTGGACTCCCAAGTCCTTGTTCCTAGCACAGAAATGCCTTTACTTTCTTACTTTCTCTGCCAGCACCTCATGTTGTCAAATTTCTAATTGCTTGTTATTTAAATTAGAGCCCTCTGCCTGATTTTTCTAAGTCATCTTATTAACGTAAGTCTGTGAGTATTTTTGATCTTTAATTTTTGCTTGTCCTTTATGAGACATGAGAGAAATTCTAGTTAAGGTATGAAGGATAAATTTCATTTTGAAAATGGGGATCTTTTTCCCTACTCAATGCTTCCTAGCACAGGGATTGGAAAGTGAACCTGACTGTAAAGATATTTTTAATTCTTTGAGTCTGACCTTGTACCTTGAATTTTTTTTTAAGTAAACTTGGAATTTCCAGTTGGGGAGTACTGCAAGGCAGCATGGTCAGAGATAGGAGGGACTGTCAGATTTCAGCACAGAGCTGCAGTCCAAACCACTGAGGATTTATGATGTGCATCAAGCAGGAGACAAGAATGACAGGATAAAAGACATGGTGCTATGACCTGCCTCACTGAAAGGGGCTCAGCAAGGCAGGGTATGGATTTTTTCCCTTTTTGAACTGAGTGTGTTCCAGGGAGGTCTCTTTGTCAGAGCCTGCAGCCGTCTGAAGGACAGTTTTAGAGAAAAGAAGAGTGTAAGGGCTCATCAACAGCCTAATTCACACTCTGAGGCCACTTCTCTGCAGAAGTCAGAGATCCTGTTGTGGTTTTTGTGGGGTTCTTGGCTGCTGTCACTCCGGGGTGGTTGGACAGCAGAGGGTTCCCCGGGGCAGGAGCAGGGCAGGCTCTGCTGTGGGGCACTGAGGAGGGGATGGGACAATCCCTGGTGCTGCCACATCTGGAGGAGGCTTGTGAGGGTCCTCCCCGTGCCCAGGCAGAGCCCCTGGGTTAACCTGCAGCTTCCACGAGAGGGAAATGCCACAAATCACCGAATTTCTGTGCCCCAACACCACTGAAATGTGTTCTGGACTAGGGCAGGAGCTCACTTTGCTGCTTCCTGTGTGAAGCTTGGGCAGTGGGTGAATGGTGAAACTTCTGGGGAAGATGAAGTCAAATACTGAGTAGTTCTTGGGTGGGAAAGGGGAAAACAAATGTTTCAGGAAGTTGCCTGGCTCAGCAGAGGGTCAAAATTGGCACAATTCCATTGATTTTGTTCAGCTTCTCCAGATGTTTACACTTTCTCAGCCTCTGAGGACACTGGACTGATCCCTCTGGGCTGTGTGAAACCCATGACTCCCAGCAGGGCTCAGGGTCCCGGGGTGAGCAGCAGAAAATTCTTGGGGCAGGGACAGATTCCTTGTGCCAGGAACGAGAAGGGAAGGAGTGAGAGTGAGAAAGCAGCTCCAAACTCCCTCTCCCCAGAAAGCCTGAGCAAGTTCTTGTGAGATAAACCTTTGTTGTTCTCCAGATTCCATGACTCTCCTCAGATCCCTCCATTCCTCCACTCCTGGGGAAGGAGTGTTGTAACCAGATGAGAAATGCCAACAGCTCCCGTGTGTTTTCATGGAGAGAGCCCATGGGAGGAATATTTAACATTTAGGCAGTAAGTAGGGCTAATAGGAAATGCTAATTCACATTTCATTCTTTTGATCAGTGTATATTGAATGATAATTACAGTGATAGTACTTGGCACTTCTGTAGCACCTTTCATCTGGAGCTGTTAAAGTGTTCTGCCAATCTGAATGAATTCAGGCTTGCAGGCACTGTGGGGTTGCAATTTACCATAATGCCTGAAAATAAATGGGAAACTAAGGCCTGGGAAGATTATACCACTTTCCCCATCATTCAAAATCTGTACTAAACAGTTGGGGCTGTGTGGTAGTGCTACTGGTCATCTCATAAGAAACAAAACCAACTCAAGGCATCACTATAAATGGTGAAAGTGGTTAAAATCCACCAGGTGATTGGCCTTTACTCTCTAAAACGTGTTTGGCATTTTCTGTGGTAATTTACCAATTCAGTAGGCACTCAGGTGCTCTGGTGTATTTTTGTTAGAATTCCCCTCACAAAGGCAGAGAAACAATCTCAGATTCTCCCTGGATTTTTCAGCAACATACTTGGATCCATATCCATTCTTTAGAGACTTCCATCTCGGAAGCATGATTTGAACAAAAATGTTCATTTCAAAGCTGCTACAAGAAAAAATTGATAGTATTTCAGTCTCTTCCCAGGAAGCCCAAGTGCAAACAGCCTGGACTAATTGATAGGCTGTAGGGAGGCAAATGGACCTGACTGGTTTCATTTCTGCAGAGTGAATGAAAGGGAGAAAGTAAACAAACAAAAGCTTCAATTTGTTTAAACCTCTGGGCACCGAAAACTCTCACATTGCTGGTAGCACAAAGAAAAGAGGGCCATTAGAATATTCAACATGACAATGTCCCTTTAGTTTGTTTCTGGGTCACAGATAAAGAATTGTCCTGCAGATATGAAAGGTAGGATAATAAACACATTCCATTCTCCCTCTTTCAGCAGCACTGGCATTGTGCTTTCAGAAAACAAGTCAAGGAGTGGAAGGTATTATCTGAATCTCCTGGAGACTGGAACATGAGTGCCCATTGCATCAGGACCTTCATCTGTGAACTTCTTCCAGTGGGGATTTGTGTTGTTTTAGCTCAGGGATATTCACTATTTGCTTCAATACTGAATTCATTGCACTGGAGTTCACAGAAATCTGTGTCATTGCCACAGCTCACCCTGAACAGTTTTCACTACATTTCTACCAAGTTTTGTTTCTGAGACAGATTTTTTTCTCCACTTTAGACTAAACACTTCTCCTTAATTGCCAGAACGTATTTTGAGCCGTAATTTCTTGGTCTTTCACTGTAGGTGTTCACATGGCAGTGTGGACTTTGGTAATAATGAGGGTGCTGACAGGAAATGATGGGAGAGATTCCCCATCCCAGCTGGCAGTGATCTTGTCTGTGCTGTTCACCCCGTGGAAGCAGCTGAGCTTTAACAGACGTGGAGGAGCTTACAGCCCTTGACTGGATCGTTTGGGATTTGTTTTGGAGGTTTCTTCCTCCCCTCCACATCCCAGCCTGGCGCTGCCTGGTGTGAGGCTTTCTCCAGGTGGTGACACTGTTGTTCCAAACCACGTGCAGCTGCTTGGCAGAGCAGGTCTGATCCGTGCCCTCCTGGTGAGTGCACGGACTCAGGACACTGCAGCTCCAGAACTTTGGTTCCTGGCTCTGGGTGGAGCACACATGGGAAGATGACATTGATTTCTAGATACCTTTTTCAAACTTTAGTTGCCATGGAAACAAGATTCCCTTTCTCCTCCATGCTGTCACTTTTCCTCAGCGCTGCACTCTGATAAGCAGTAGGCTGTGTTTGTCCTCCCCACACGCTTTTTCCCAGTGATATTCATGGCTCAGGCATCAAGGATAATTTGAGAGGGAGCTGGGGAAGTTCTGCTGCTTTTCCTGAGGTGTTCAGGTGTTCCCAGGCCTGGCTCTCTGCCAGAAACTTTCTTGTCTTTATCTTCCTCTGTAATTACAGAGGATCATATCTTCCCTGCAACATTTTTCAAAGCACCAAGGAAATTAGCTCCAGAACTAATCATGTCTTTATTTCCTGAATGGCTCCGTGTAGTTCCCTACACAGCTCTGCAGAATGGGATTTGCCCTGAGCAGTGTGAGCTGTCCCTGTCCCTGCCCTTGTCCCCTCCCTTCATTCCTGCCTCTTGCAAGGTCATCTCCATGGCATTCCCGGGATGGCACAGCCTGGCCTGACTATGGAGTACATAATTAAGGTTACTTTACTTGACTAAACTCCAGGTTAATTGACTTTACATTTCCCAAGGAGTCCCATGGAAAAGGCGAGGGGTGATGGGAACAGGTTGCTCCTGGACAGAGGCTATTTAGGAGCAAGAAGAAAAAAAATTTTGCTGTTCTTAGGGGTGGAGGAGGAGACCTTCATCTCCCTGCCTGGGAAACAAGGGAGTGTCCCAGCTGGTGTGGCACTGACTGTGACTGAGGGACACATGCTGGCCCTGCCCTCGGGCCCTCTGGCAATGAAGCCTTCCTTGATAATTACCAACCAAGTCAAAAATAGTTAAGAAATAAGTGAATGACACTTAAATCTGCCTGATAGAATTGAAACTTCCTGCGGGGTGACAAAATTCTGCTTTAAAGATAGTAAATCCACTGCTAATAATTAGGCAAGAAATAGTCACTGTAAGACCCAAAAATAGGATCTGTCACTTGCAATGTCTGTCTTCTTATTTTGAGGGATAAACCAGCAGTGAACTTAATTTTTGCCTCCAGTTCCTAAAGGATATTCTTTTTGGTTTATATCTTTCAATGTGAGTGTTTTAAGAGAATTGTCAGTTGTGCTGCCTCACATCACCTTCCTCAGCACCTCAGCCCAAAATCAGACAAAAAGTATGAGCTGAGGAGGGAGAGGAAAGGAGTAAAGGTGGAGAAAAAGAGCAGGGAGTTGTCTTGCCTTGGTTTTCATTTCCCTCTGAGCTTTCTTAATCAAAAAGCTCTCTGATCTGTGTGTCCTGAAGGATGGAGAAATCATGAAAGCCAGGCTGGTACTCCTGGAAAAGTCATGTGTGAGTTTTATTTATCCTTCCATTGTAATTTTTCTCCCTTTTTCCAAAGCTGTAAGTAGGAGGTGAATCAAACTGAAATAGTCATTTTCATAAATTCTGAGATGAGGATAAATGAACTTCATCTTCAGTGTTTGCACAATGTCTGGGAAGGGAGTTGTCTGGGGAGGTGGATAGGGGAAATGCAGGGCTGATGTATCATCTGAATTCCAGTTGGTATTCCCCACACCTTCACAAAAGTGAGCATTTTTGTTTGATTGCAGCTGTAATTATTGCTGAATACAAATGTTCCAATTTAAACTGCAGAAATGTGGGGAAAGTCTTTGAAGCCAAGAGCATCTGCCTGGAACACGAGTTTCATATTTGAATGAGTAACTTTTACTGCAAAATTACACAATGAATCCTTACATTCAAAAGATAATAATATTTTTTTTTTACTCTAAACACATCATCTACCAACTGCTTTTTAAAATTTATTGGCTTGGCAGCTGGTTTTGTAGAGAATGTGTTACTAAAAGCACACAAGGTTTGTCAGAGAAAATGAGGCAGCTTGGTGCTGGGACCTTCCTGTGGAGCTGGCCATCAATATTGTGGGAAATGGAGTTCTCTCTTCTGATATTTGCTGTGCCCCTGAGCTTTCAGGTGGGGGTGAGCAGGGAGATGCCTGACACAGCAGGACATCCATGTGCCATACATCAAAGCAGGGATAAAACACCCTCATGAACCAGTTTACTCTGCATCATGCCCAAAGGTGGACTTTAAAAGGGAGCAGTAATGTGGAGAGATTTATGGAGATGGTTTTCTCCTCTCCCCTGTGTGTTTATTGCTCCTCCTGACGAGCTGTGATACCTGTTTTACCAGGAGCAATGGATTTGGGTGGTTGGAGGGCTGGCACAGGATTGAGCACTGGAGAAGTAATCCTGGCTTTGCAGCTTATCTGGGCATAGTCAGTGTAGCAAATCACTTGGACAGCTCTGCCTTCACACCCTCCCTGTGTGCCCTGCCAACCCCTCCATTCTGACAGCATCTCCTACCTGCTCTCCCACCTCCAGCAGCCTGCCCTCCTTTCTCCCTCCTTGCACAGTAAGCTTGTTGAAGCATGGCCCTGCCTGGGGACTGGCTTTAAAAAGGCATATTCTCATTTCTGAGATTGGGAAAGAATTCAATTAATCTGCTTTATATGAAAAAAATGCCTTCTTTCCTGAAATAAAAGGGTACAATGGTTGATGCCAACTATTCCTAGACAGGTTTTGTACCTGTAATGGTCACTGTCAGTGACCCACTGGAGCTGAAGTGCTGCCCCACAGAAACTGTTCCAAAGTGCAGCTCCTGAAAGCTCCTGGGCTCTTTAGCCCTTGGCAAAACCCCAAGGGACCTGGATGAGGATGTTTCAGAGTTTTGGATAGAGCAGTTTGTCCTCTGGGCTGGGGAACTCCACTGTGCCTTTCCGTGCTCTATCCCACTGAAATCCTCCTGCAGGTGCCATCCTTGCTTGGCTGTCCCCAGTTCTGCCCTCTCTGGGTGAATCACTGGGTTTGCTCCTCAAAGTTACTTGCATTTTCCCCATGTCTGTTTCTGCATCTTTCATCCCTGATTGCTCAATTACCCTTCTCCTACCTTCCCAAGGAATATTTATCTGTCTTGTTGGGATGTGAAATGTTGACAGTATGATAATTACAGAGCTGGGAACAAATAATGCAGAGTAGTGTGAGTTTGTTTTAATAGGAGAACAAAAGAATCCAAATTGAAGAACCAAGTGATCCCTGAATAACAACAACTGTCAAGGTGTGGTTGCTGTCTGGATTCTTCCTGACACTGGAATTCCTTCACCGTTTATTAATGTCCCACCTGTTCCCTGTCCATGTTCCATGGAAGTCATCAGTGCTAACTGGAGAATCCAGACCCAGACTGCCCAAGGTTTCTGTTACTTTACCAAAGGCTGGGAAGGGAATCTTCCCCGAACAGAAAAGGAACAGAGTGAAATTCTGCAAAGAAGCAGTTAGCTGAAATTATGAGGGAGAATCTCCTGAGCTGAGAGCCGCCAGTCCATGGAATTCTTTCTCCATGGCAGTGGGAGAAGATCCCGTGACCAAGGCAGTTTCAACAAGATAGGTAAAATCTTTATGAAAATGGAGCTCAAGCAGCAATCCTCTATTGGCCTGAGGTGGGAAAGGGATGAGATGTTGTGTGTTAATGTGTTCTGTTGCTGCTGCTTCTCTGTGATTTGCTGATACTCACGTGTGTGAGATTTGCCATATTCATAATTAACCCCCAGTGCCTCTCATTTGATGTAATTCCAGCTTTCCTGACCTGGCCAGACCCTCACTGTCCCCTGGGTGACCTGGGGGACATCAGTGCATCTTCATCTGATTTTTCAGATGGGCTGAGCCGAGTGTTTGCAATGACACTGCAGATCTGATTCATCTCTGGCCGTGGCAGGGCAGTGTTGCTAAGCAGCGCTTACAACATGAGCTGCTTCTCACATTCCGGGGCTGCTTCATGGCCTGGCTCCCAGACAGCCCCTCTCATCATCCTGAAGTGCTGCATCTCCATGTTTATCCTTCACCAAGGGCACCAGGCTGAGCACAGCGTGTGGAGCAGCAGGGTTGGAGTTTTTATTGCCAGTTACCTCTGGTCACACAATGGGTTTGCAGCTACTTTGTCATTCCTTTGGGGTTTAGCCTAATCCCAAGACACTTCTGTCTCAGAGGGGTTTTCCTCATCCCGTTAGAATAAGGTTTTAGGGTAACATCACTCAGAGCAAGTGGTGGTTCCTTGCTCCTGGTGAGACACCAGGGGAGGTTTAGATGAGATATTTTATTAGGAAAAATTTCTTCATGGAAAGGATTATCCAGTGTTGGAACAGCTGCCCAGGGAAGTGTCACCATCCCTGGAAGTGGATGTGGCACCTGGGATGTGGTTCAGTGGTGAACAGGGTGGTGGTGCTGGGTTGATAACTGGACTGGATGATGTTAAAAGTCTTTTCCCACCTTAACAATTCCATGATTCTCTGATCT
>VXBB01015517.1:196277-229487 GCA_013399915.1 Illadopsis cleaveri
GGTGGTGCTGGGTTGATAACTGGACTGGATGATGTTAAAAGTCTTTTCCCACCTTAACAATTCCATGATTCTCTGATCTGCTTCTGCCCCTAGGGCTCACAGGGGGACTGGGAACAGTCCTGAGATCCATCAAATTAAATGGAGAAAGAGACACTGGGAGACTTTGCACCCACGAAAACAAAGTCATGGGTTCAGGAGAACACACATCAATCTGTGGGTGCAATTCTGGGTCCAGAGAGGATAAACTCTTTTGGTTTTCCTTTGGCATTCACACCTCTCCTGCTCTGCAGACTTTGGGAGACTGTTGCTCTCCTATTCCTCTTCCCTGGTAGTGCATTGGGCAAATCCTCAGAGCAAGATGGGGTTTGCCATGTAAACAGAATTTGGAGGGGTTGGTTGACAAACTTGCAAAAGTGTCATTTCCTAAGGTTTCTCATAGGTTTGGGGGTGTCTTCATCCTCAAGGTTGACGCTCTCTTGCCTCCCATGTGCCCAAGTTCAAAACAGCCCCTGTGCAGGCCTTGTGTATCCTGAAATGCACTTTTTGGGGAAGGGAATTCCACAGGGGCCATGTGCCCAGTCACCTGAGCAGAGCCCTCCATCACACCTGGCAGGAGCAGAGCTGCAGGACACCAAAGCAACTTATAACTCCAAAGTTCAAATCAAAAAGAGCTGACAGAAATGAATGATATATGAAGTGTTTGAGGGGCTACAGACACTTCCAGCCCTGTGCCTTTAACACTGAACAAATGAGAAATATTTGATCCATAAAGGTCAGTGCTGTACAGAAATTCCCTTCCTGCCCTGCCAGGGACCACTCGGGGGATTATTTCTGTTCTTGGGCTTCAGAAAGACACAAATGATGCCTGGACTCACCCTCAGGGTTGTTTTGGGCTCTGCATTCTTGGGGTAACTCAATACAGTCGTGTTCTACAGAGAGAAGGGTAAAAATGTGCACTTAGATGTCTTTACTTAGTGAGAAGCAGCATCAGATGCTCCCTAAAAAAGGTTTCTCTTTTATTTTGAAAGCTAAGACTAACATTGGTAATTGTACAAATGGGTAAACTCATTTGTTTGGAACATTTATGGCTATAAAAGGATGCTTAGTGTTGGCACAGCTCTACTTGTTTCACAAATACAAATATTAATTATCCATTCAGTGGAGCCTCAATAAGAGGCTATTTCCATGTGCTGTGCAGGAGCAGAAAAAACCCCAAACTAATTCCAGAATTAAATTAAATTTCATATAAAAAATAAAAATTGTAAAGCCCAGAATAAGGATGGGTCTGGTAGAAAAGATTTACTCCCAGTTTTATAACTTATCCCTGACATAGCAGAACACGTGGAGACCTGGGATGAAAGGCTGCATTGCACACCTGTACTCACAGCAAACTTATTTATAGCAGTTTCCTCATTATGAGTAGTGAAAAAATTCCTGATGTCCTCTCATGTCCCCCAGAGTTGAGATTTGCTTGAACTAAACCAAAAAGATGTGGAAGAACTATAAAAATAACCCCATCTGTTCAGCAGTGCCTTTGTAGGGGGTGTTCTGTGTGGGGTTGGGGTAAGAGCAGAAGCCAGGGCTGTGTCTGTGCTCCTGTCTGACCAGTGCCCTCCCAGTGCCCTCCCAGTGCCCTCCCAGAGCCCTCCCAGTGCCCTCCCAGAGCCCTCCCAGAGCCCTCCCAGTGCTCTCCCAGTGCTGTCCCAGTGCCCTCCCAGAGCCCTCCCAGTGCCTTCCCAGTGCTCTCTCAGTGTCCTCCCAGTGCCATCCCAGTGCCCTCCCAGTGCTCTCCCAATGTCCTCCCAG
The DNA here is from genome assembly GCA_013399915.1 of Illadopsis cleaveri. Classification (NCBI taxonomy): domain Eukaryota; kingdom Metazoa; phylum Chordata; class Aves; order Passeriformes; family Timaliidae; genus Illadopsis; species Illadopsis cleaveri. The sequence goes on from VXBB01015517.1 coordinate 198,084, forward strand.
TGCCTTCCCAGTGCCCTCCCAGTGCCCCAGGCCAGACCTTCACACTGGCCCAGCCTGTCCCTGTTTTCCTGGCATAGAGAAGATGGAGAACTGCCGGGAGTGTTCCAAAGAAAGCTGCTCATGAGGCATCCAGCCTGATTTATTGATATATCATTTTTTAAATTTTATCTCCATCGTGTTTCCATGGTGCTGAATTTTTACCTTTATGACTTTATCGTGTGGGTTCACTGCGAGTGAACATTATTGGTGTGGGAGTCAGCTCCAGACACAAGACTTGCATCATTACTTTATGTTTAATAAAACAGGAGCTCCAGATTTTGCTGTCATTAACACTCTGCTCAGTTTTGTCCCCCTCCCTTTTTCTCTCTCCTCTCTAGTTTTTTTTCGTGTTGCCCCAGGGCGTGTGGAATTCTGCAGTTCCTGCATCTCAAAGGCATATGGTGCTGATGGGTTTGCACATATGCTTTAAAAGTATTATAATACCAAAAATATTCAAACATTGTAATAGAATATAAGGTTATTTCCAGGTTCTAGGGTAATTGAAAATGCCAAATTTGATAAGGAAGAAAAATTTAATGAGTCCCTTCCTCAGTCTGCATTGAGATCATGGCATTGGATTTTGGGTTTGTCAAATGTGTAAGAAAAGAGCCCAAATCACAGCAGATTTAATTGTGCTGTTTTGAATTGTGCCATCCTGTTTTAGCTGAAGTTGCTGTGGTTGTGATTAAGCCATTCCTCAAAAGGATTTGTTTTGTTTTCTTCTGCCTTCGTTCTTTGTGTCTTTATCATGTCTTCAGTCAGCTCTTGTGATTAGAGCGATTGTACTCCGGGCTTGGAGATGTCAGAGGCAAAACAGCAGAAATAAAGCAAGAAAAGCAATGCCCTTGCACTGGGAAAGTGAAATCAGTGCTCAGGGGGAGCTCTGCATGTTCCCACAGAAGCTGTGGCTGCCCCTGGATCCCTGAGTGTCCCAGGCCAGGTTTGGGACACCCCCAGTTTGGGGTGGTGGGAGGTGTCCCTGCCATGGCAGGGGTGGCACTGGGTGCTGTTTAGGGTCCTCCCAACCCAAACTGCTCTGTGATTCCATGGTTCACCCCTTTTCCTTGCCAGGCTTGATGAATTCTGTGCCACATTCCTCTGTGGGCTTTCAGGGATTGCATGGGGCCATGCTCTTGACCACAATGATTGTCTCTAAAGACCCTAAAAGATCTCCTCTTGTTCAGAACTTAGGCTGTGCAGGGATGAATTTATATAGCTGGTACCTCTGCTTCCATTGTAAAGGATATTTCATTATTTATTCTAGCTGAAGGGATTCTTGGGCTCTGCAGATTTCATTTTTTGTCATTTCATAGAGACTATTAACTTCTGAATGAAACCTTTCTCACTCACTAGTTTAATCTTTGCTAAGATATTTTTGCTGGTGGTGAATGCTGCCCACACACAGGAAGACACAATTCTGCCCTAGACAGCTCTCAATATAAACTTAAAAGTGTATAAAGAACATGCATGCAAAGGGCAGTGCTTTAATTGCTGGAACTGCCAAGAATGCAGCTCAGCTAGAGGAGCAGGCAATGCTCAGAGGGTGGGATTAGCCTTGTTTGTCTGGAGATCAGAATCAAATGTTGTTTAAAGTCATAAATGAAGAAGAAATGGATCATGTCCTTATGATCTCACTAGGAAAGCTCGGCGGTCACACCCCAGGTCAGAATCTCTCTCCTGTATTTTCACAGACAAATTTCTGTCTTTTTTTCTTACCCCACCTAAAAATTACAGAAGGTATTAATTCACACATCAGGCTTTCTGATCTCTGGTGTGCACTATGGAGGTGCAAAGTATCACTATAGCAGCATAATTTATCAGCATTAAAATCTCTGACATCTCATTCTCCCAAGGAAGCTGGCAATGAAAACAGAAAATGGCTCAGTGTGATTTCCTTCTGGTGGCAACAAATGTAAAAACAATGGGAAACAGAAGGAAAGTAATGTCTTGCTGCAACCCTAAACTCTAATTTCCAAATCCTGCACAAGTTACGGAACAGTTGTGGAGATGTGGAATATACAATTGAGGAAGAAAAATGGCACCATTGGTTGCAGGAGGCATTTGGGTTTTTCCTTATCAGTGCCCTGTCCAGAGTTCAAAGCTGTTCCTGGATTGACAAAGGGGCTTAATAAAATGAGGACGTATGTGTGGGTGGGCTGACAGTGATTGAGGAACTCCAGTCTCTCATTCCTGGGCCAGAACCTTCTCACCAGAGGAGTTTAGGGCAATATCAGGTGTTTGGCCAGTCATGTATTTTGGATTTTCCCTTCACAGCAAATATTGGCCAGTGTCCATAGCAGGCAGAGCCTGGTCTAGTCAGAGGAACAAGAGCATGGAGAGTTGATAGGATGAGTGTGAGGCTGAAACCATGCTGGTAGGATGGGAATGGGGCTGACACCACCTGATAGGATGGGAATGGGGCTGATACCACCCGATATGATGGGAATGGGGCTGATGCCATGCTGATGCCATGAGTTGGGGCTGACACCACCTGATATGATGGGAATGGGGCTGATGCCATGCTGATACCATAAGTTGGGGCTGACACCACGCTGATACCATGAGTAGGAGGCTGGCTAAGGCCTGAGTACTGAGGGAAATATCTTAACAATGCTCTAGATAATACAAATCCTCAAATTTGCTTTTCACAGCCATGTTTCTCTGTACTACAAAATTCTCTAAAGGTATTTCTCAGGGACAGAACCCTTTTGAAAAGGCCTTTGTTATCTCACACGCTGGCTTTGTGCAGTATGACAGAGTGTACAATGTGATGGCCTGTGTTTTATACCTCCTGCTATTTCAGTCATGCAAATAGCTCCTGGAGAAATATTCAGTGCACACAAATGCATGTTACATAGCTCGTTTGTAAGTAAAGTGGCACTTAATAAATGTGAAACACCTTTGGTTATCTAGATGTTTGAAATTCTTGGTGCACTTACGAACAGGAAAGTCACTTCCATAACACAGAGTGCCCAGAGAGATTTTGCAGCCTGAGAAAGACATCATGTGAGGCATGAATATCCGAGGTGGGGAAGGAGTGTTTAAATGGCATGAACAAATGACAGGCTTCATGGAAGTTACACTGTGATTATCTCCCTGCAAGACATATTAAAGGTGTTCATTTATAGAAGTGAGCTGCCAAGGATCCATTCCTGTATGTTGAGTGGAGAAACTCCTGAGGCTCCTGCCTGGAGCAGAGGGTGCACTGTGGGCACGGCTGGGATGCTGCTCTGGTACTCTCACACTTCCTCACACACTGCACAATCTGTGCTTGGTCCGTTGATAGCTTCCCCCTTTCCCGGGGCTGGGGAAGGGAAGCAAAGTGTGCAGAACCTCAGCTTCTGCAGGGATTTGCCCAGTTGTTTATGTGAAACTGATCTGTCGCTTTACTGTGATGGTCCACAGAAGGAACGTGCCTTCAGGCTTCACCCCAAAAATCCTGCTTTCTCTTTAAAATGCCCCCCAAAGTGCTTGACTCTCTCACACCATTCTCATACTCTGTAGGTGCCGGCCAGCACAGTGATATTATACTTTTATTGCCTTATTTAGCGGAGAGATTAAATGTAATGTTCAGATTATGTAGAACATTAACTCCTAACAATAAGCAAATAACACATTAGAAGCTTTGCTATTAAAACGTTTGATGCTGGCTCTGCTGTGGAGCTCTCCAGGAGCCGTGACTTATGTTCCGTGAGGGAGGAGGCTCGGCGGAGAAGAAGGAACGAGCCGGGGTCTGTCTCCTCTCTAAGGTGGTGCCTGTATCCCGGTGTTAGGACGAGCTGTATGGAGCTCCATCCGTGTAACCGAGACACCTGAGGCGGGCTGTGCCGGCCATGGCGAGCGCGGGCGGTTCCGAGCAGGTAGCGGAGCTCCGTGTGCCCGTGTGCCGCCGGCTCGCCGGGGGTGGCGTCTGGGCCGGACCCGCGCCCAGCCCCTGCTCCCGTCAGGAGCTGCGATGTGCCAGTCTCGTCTTTCAGACGGGGTTTTTATGGGAGCTGATGGTTGCCAGGGCAACAGAGGCTTCGGGGAGTCTCGCGCGCCGCAGCCCCGGCCCGGCAGCGCCGGGAGCAGATGTTGGCTGACGCCGGGCGCTGCTCATGCGGGAGCTGCCGAGGACGCTGCGCCCGCCCGGCTGCACGGGCGGCTCCGCTCCCGCTCCCCGCTCCCCTCTGCCTTGTAATTTAGTATTCTTGTCTCACCCCACAGGGGTTCCTCAGCCGTCGGCTTAAAGGCTCCATCAAAAGGACAAAGAGCCAACCGAAGCTCGATAGGAACAGCAGCTTCCGGCACATTTTACCTGGCTTCAGGAGTGTGGACCATGAAAGGTAAGGGGACGTTTCGCGGAGGGTGTGGGAGAGAGAAGGAAGATATTGATTTTTCCAGCTCTTGTTAAGATCTCGCTTATCTTATTCAGAGCGAGGGCTGCGTCTCTGATAGAAGTAGACTCGGTTAATTGCAAGAGGGGTAGTTTTAATTTGTTGCTGAGGGTACGGTGCAAGCCCTCCCTTTTCAGGTTAAATTCCAGGTGCAGAGAAGCCTGACTGCTCTGCTTTCTCTTCCCCAATAAATCCTAAATTGATGCACCAGCGTATAAATAGCACAGAGATGCAGCAGCCAGAGCCGGCTGATGCAGGTGAGGGAGGGAGGGGAGGGATGCTCCCGCACTGGACTGCACCGATCACAACTGGGTTACACACGGCAGGAACAATACCGGGGAACAATAACAACCATAATCTCTCCAAATCCCTCTCTCCCCCTCACACACATCCGTCTCCATCCCGCCGTTGTCTGCCGTCATTACACGGAGATGGAGCCTCGGCGTGTGGCCGGAGCTGCTGCTTCTGCCTGAGCCATGACAGGAGCTCGGTTCAGGAGGGATGTGTTGCAGGGAATGTGCAGATGGACCTGATAAAGCATTTCACGTGGCATGGCCAGTATTGGAGCAAATTGAGAGAAAATACAAGAGAAATGAGATCTCTGAGATTCTTCAGCTGGTTAGAAAGTAGAGCAGCTCTTTAGTGGATTTGTGTGTATTTGTGTCCGTGTAGATTTGCGTTAGCGTGAGCATCAGACAGGCACCGTTCGAGGTAAATTCATGTGTAAATTCACATGCAGATCAAGGTCATGGCTGGGGAAGACAGATTGCTTTACCAACCACAAACCAGTGGTTTGCTTCTACAAGGAAAATCTTACAACCTTACACAAATCATTTGGGGGAGTGACAGAAATATTGAAGTGCCAGGAAAAGTCTGTGCCTGAAAATTCTGCCAGGCTGGACATACCCTGATGTAACCAGTTTTGAGCAGAGGCAGGTTAATACACCAGGATGGTACTGAGAACCCATTGAGTAAATGTTTCACTTTGAAAAGCAATGGCAACTTACTTTGGTTTAGCTGTACTTATTCATTGGAGGGGCCATGAACTTTTGAAGCTCACAAACAACAATTGTCAATGTGGATTTTTCCTTACCTGACCTATTGCAGCCTCCTAAGCTTTTTCCTTCTGGATTCTGCAAGTGAAGTGATTGTGCTGGTTCGTGCCGAGTAAGATTTCAGGGATCGCTGTGTGTGCAGACAGAGCTGCTTTGGTTCCTGTGCTGCAGTTTTCCCAAACGCTCGAAGTAGGGCACTGTGTTCCAGAGGGAAGCGAGCGGGGCCGGGTGGCCGGGAATGTGCCTACGGGGCTGCTGCTTTGCTCCAAGAACAGGCGGATTAGGCAGGGTTTCCCTTCTACCTGCATGAGTTTTGTTTCGTTCTGTCACTTGGCAGGATAGGACAGAGGAATTAACTGTTCTGGCCAGCCCTGCAGCCAGAGTAATTTTCCCAAATTAAGCCTTGTAATTTCCCTGTCCTCCCTCCCAGCACAGCAGCCCGGGAGCTGACGGGGCTTCCCCAGACCCAGATGTGCTGCAACTTCTCCTTAAGGGCACTCGGGGAATCCTGCAGTGCATTTGCAGTGTAGACCTTAAAGGGTGGCTTAGAGGAAAGGTGGCACTTGGCAGCCTCGAATAACCAAGGATTTGCTTTTATGAGTATGAGAAACTGAAAATGAATGGCACCTTCATGATACCTGAGATTAGAGCTTCTGTTAGGCAGGCACCTCTCAAAAATGCACTTCCTCTGTGATACACAGACATCCCTGAGCTGCAGGACACTGAGACTCAGAGGCTTTTGACAGCAGGCTCGTAGTCCCTCGCTGCCATCACAGTGTCAGATCTGTCAGGTGAGCAGGAGTCCTCTGCAGGAGAGTTTGGCCTTAGGGACTGTTGCTCTCAGAGAGGTGAAAGCAAAGCAGCAGCTGGGTCTCTCAGTCATGCAGCGAGCCTTTGGTTACAGAAGATAATTTTATCTTTCTGAACATTCCCATCTCATTGTATGTGCACAATGTGTATGAAAGAGCTCAGGTCTTTCAGATCCTTCTTGTGCGTTTGCTGCTGTGCTTGTCTTGCTTGTAATCCAAGAACTGTTTCAGGGAAGCTTTTGGTATTGGAATATTTGCCTCTTAAATATTTGATTCTTGACTCCATCTTGTATTGAAGCTGATTGTTCAGGAACCACTCCTCTGCTCGTGGAAGTCACCATTATAACAGTGTTCTCTTCTGGAGCGTGGGCCAATTTTTCTGGGAATGCCACAGCAAAAATGAATAGTGCAGTAAATGCAGTCAAAACACTCCAGGTTGAAATACTGAGCTACAGTAGATCGTAAATGCTTCTGTTACTTGGCTTCTTTGTATCTAAATTGGGACTGTGCCTCTTAGTTCCTTTATTTTTCCCCTCCTTGCATGTCCTGTTTCTGCTGCAGATGAATAGATGAAATACATGAGCTGTGCACATACATGTTCAGACAGATAATAACATGGATGTGGCTTGTGTGTGGGGCAGAGAATGCAAACAAATATATTTCACTAAATTACTGTGGGGTTCATATGGATGGATTTGGCCAAATTTTGCTAGTCTTGTGCATAGTGGGGTTTTTTTCCTGATACAGTAACAGTAATACAATTATTGATAGTTAAAGAAGCAAAATCAGAGCAAGTGTAACTCACCTTCTGTATGAGAGGTGCATTAATATGGTACAATCAGAGTGTGTAAATATGAGATCTAAAGGAGGATTGTGGAATGAGTGTTCCTTTCAATTTGCTGGCTGGTCATATTGCTTGTTAGAGCTAAAAAGGATTCCAAAAAGTGGCTTTTTGCTAACAATGTCTCCTGCCTCCTGATTTATTGCAGCAGCTCACTAAGTTTGTATCGTGGAACGCTGAATGCTTGGCTTTGTAGTGGCCTCTAGAATCAGCCACAAATCAAGCATTTGGCAGATGGATTTTACTTAATTGGACCCACATTTCTCCTACAAAATTTGTGATGGAGAAAATTTCTGGGTTGGACGTGGAGCACAGGGAGTAGAGAAGGGAGAGAAGGTTGTTCTGCTGCAGTTGTTAATTGTTGGTGGGGATGTATTGCTGATGGTTTTCTTGTAGTGGCAAAGGTGATTTTACACCAGCACTGAGAGGGCAGGGCCACAGTACCACTCTGTGGACAAATGCCTTCAGAATGTCTTAATTTGGTGAAAAATGGGTATTCTGGGTAACTGTGTTCTGATGGAACCCCTAAACATTCCTAGAGACACCTTTCCTCAGTGCACCTAGAATCCATTTAATGCTACAGGACTCTGATTTACCAGCATTTGGGATTATTTTGCAAGGTTTTTGGTTTTTGTTTTTTATAATTCCAGGAGATAACATTCTATTTAGGCTTTTATTGGCACTACAGAAGCCTGAGCATATGGTTGATTGTTAAATGAGCCTCAGCCTTGGAAGGGGTACAGCCCTGTATTAATAACAGCAGCAACTTGCACCACTGAGACTTCCTCTTTAAACTCCTTTTTGTCTTTAGCCCATCCAAAATGTTTGCTTCTAACTCCCAGAGGGAAGAGGAATTGTACAAGTCATGTACTGCAGCACATTTAATTCCTACTATAGTGCCCATGCTGTCTGTTGTAGGAGATTTCCATGTGCACAAAAACTTATTTTGGTGCACCAGGAGCTGATGAACGTCTGTGCTCCTGTAGCAAACTCAGTTTGGGAGTTCCTTGGAGATCTAATTTGTTTATTCCCAACAAACACGACATGCCAAGTATTTTTAGGCATGATGAAACTGGTTAAGTTTGATGAGAATCTGGTGAGTGCTGCATGGTGAAGGGTGAAGAAGTTGCTCTATTTCCTCTGGAACTGGAAAGAGGAATGACTCATCCCTCAGAAGTAGGACACTGGCAGACCCCAGAACCACAGAGGGCTTTCAGATCTGTGTGAACTGAGAGCTGCTTCCTCTTCTGGCTCCTGCTTAAATGGCATTATCCAGGGAAGCTGGCTGAGTGGGAAAACCTGCCCCAGAGGGGACCCTGAAGGGTGACACTGACACAGCCGGGCTCTGGTTTGGATTGGAATGAGGATATTGAGGAAATGCTGTGCCATTTGTGTAGGGGAACCATCCAGCCCCATCTGAAATGCAGAATAAAACCTCTTGCACAGCCAGGAGCATCCAGCAGTCACTCATGTGACACTCCATGTCATTCATCCTGGAGGTGGTGCCTGTCCCCACTCCCCCCACATCATCACATCAGGGAACAGATTTTGGCAGAAAAATCAAGATTCAAGGACAGTCTCAGAGTTCAGACTGGCCTCATGCACTACCTGCATTTATGCCAAGGCTGCTTTGTCCTGGAATAAGCAAATCGGCCTTTTAATGGGGTTCCTTTGCAAAATATTTCTTGAACCAGAAAGTTAATTACTGATCTCTAATTAGTGGCTGTGTTAAGAGGCTGGAGTAAAATCAGAGAGAGCTGCTTTGAAGGAGAGATGCAGGAAGAAATTACCATTTTTCTCCATAAACTGTGATGTTCCTCTTCTTCTGGTGGTATCAGGAAGTTTAGACATTTTAAAAAGGAGAATGTTGTTAATGGAAAGAGTGCATTTTGAAAGGACTTTTCTGGAAGGCATTGAAGGAATGGTGATTTAGTAACTCCAAGAGGGACAGAGATGGATTGAAAGCAGTGTGGGGCCTTTCAGCTTCTCCCAAGGCAGCAGCAAGGTCCCAACTCTTCCTTCTGTTAATTTGACTTTTGCAGATACCTGTGAACTTGTATCAGAAGCTGCCTGAGGTAAATACATTCCCCATTCTCAGAGGATACAGAAACACTTTCCTTTACCCTACACTTCCAAACCTACTTCCTAACTGAACAGGGGGTCATGCCTAAAGCTTTCAGTAAAGACTATATTAGTTCCTGCTAATTCTTCAAGTTATAATAAATGTCAGGGGAAGGGCTAAGAGGCTGGAATGATTCTCATAGAATCATAGAACCATGGCAGAATTTTCCCAGCCTTTTTCCCAGCTCTGCCCTCGCTGGTTCCTGACAGCCCCGTGCCCCACAGGGTGAAGCCGGCGCCTTGACTCCACTCAGAGTCACGGAACAAAATTAGAAAATCCTTCCTGCTCCGGCATATGCAGCGCTGCTGGGATAATTGGCTTCATGCATCTTACAATTAGCTTGCAAAAATACGTTTTGCATCCCTGACCTTTTCTCTATACGCAAGGCCATTGTTTCCCTGTCCTGCTTAATTACAAAATAGAGCGTTGTGCGAGGAGGGAGATGACATCGTTGGATCGTCGGCTCTAATTTGATGAGACATCGTAATGGGGAGTTTTCATACCGAGGGCACTGAATTAGTGTAGCGTGAAGCCACATTTCTGCAAACCTACTAAATAAGGAGAAGTTAATTTTCTCCTCTATCTTTTTGACGTTTGTAATCAAAGCATTGTATTCCAGCTGCAGATGGTTAGCGCGTGAGGGATGTTTGGGAAATGCCGACGATCGCCGGGCATTGTCTGCACCGCCGACCATCAGGTTGATTAATGGCTACAAGGATGCTTGCCTTGCTTTCCTTTTGCTGCTCTCCCAGCCTGAATCCACATTATTGACTCGTGTGGCCACTGCCTGGCAGCTGGGATGTGGTGGTGCAGCAGTGCTCACCTCAGGGGTACAAGCAGAGAGCACAGACTGAGCCAGGGTGACAGTTCCACTACACTGTGGCCCGTGGTGTCGTGATACTCTTCAGGTTGAAGACAGATACTGCTACTCCATTGCATCAACATTTTGTTTCCAAACACACCATTTATTCTGACTTTGCCCTGGTGAGGTTTTCATGTGCATGAATTTCAGTGCAATTACATTAGCATTACTCTTCATGTCAATAACCTCAAAGGAAAAAAAGAGAAAGAAAATGCCATCACTGCAGCTTTTCTACCAGAGGATGTTTTCTGTTCCTTGCAGACTCTTCTCTGCTTTTCTAATTATCATCTGTTTACAAAAGATACTGAGGTACTTCTATCCCAAGCTTAAACATCCCCCTGCTGTGGGCAGGGACACCTCCCACACCCCTGAGCAACCTGGTCTGTGGAAGGGGGTGGAATGAGATGTGCTTTAAGGTCTCTTCCAACCCAAACCAGTCTGGGATTCTGGGATTCTGGCACACAGTGAAAACTGCTCCTGATGAAAGCATCACTCAAACACTGAGAGCAACAGTCCTGCTCTCCCAGCCTCCTGCCTCCTGCCCACGTGTTCCCCTTCCCACCACACGACCTCGGGAAGGGCAGCAACTGGATTCAATGAGAAATGATTATTTAAGGAGTGATTTTCTGTTTGGCTGGAGCATTGAACCAGCTCCAGTAGCTGCAGAGAAGTGGGAAGGTGGCAGAGCAGGGCCTTTCCCTGTTTCTGGCGTGTGCAGCTGCGTTTAATGGGATGTAACTGCGCTCTCAGGTTTTGCCCCTCGTGCTGTGTGGGCCTGGGGGAGGGATGTCCAATTGGCATCTGCCTCCAATTTCCATCTTTGCTGGAATTTCCCATCTCCTAGGAGAGATCCATTGCGTGTTGGCTCGCACTTTGCTGTCCTCTACTCTGTCATTTCTAGTGGCAATTAGTTTTAGCAATAAATGGTTTTCTCTCTTGGAAGGAAGGAAGGAATGTTTTTAAGAAACTTTTCAAACCGACTTCCGCTCTGTTCTTTACTGAAACCTTGCAAAACCTCGACTGGAAAATCTGTGTGAGGGATAAAGAGTTGCAAGTGAGCATGGAAGTGAGGTGGGGAAGGGTTCCAGGCCTTTGTTCAGAGCTGGGAGACGCCGATGTTTGACGTGTGTTCCTTGTTATCCCAGCTCATATTGCAGTGCTCAGGGCCTGAAATCCACTGATTGTAGCTGGAGGCAGCAGCTGGAGCTGGAGCTCACTGCTGGCTCTGACTTGTGCAGAGCACTGCCTGTAATCATGTTCAGGACTTGTGAATACCAAATAACTCTGTCAAGTTCATCCGTCAGCTGGGAGGGAAGGAAAAGCCAGATTGAGGAAAATATGCTTCCTCTTTACCATATTCTTTAATAAAACCTCAGGATGTAGAGCCTCTGAAATGGTTATTAGTGAGATTTCAAGTCGTGTGTTCACCTATGGATATCATATGATGGTGGTGTTATGATGCTTATTTGCTTGGCAGTGTTTACAATTCAAATCTGCAGCACAACTACAGAATGTCTCGCTTAGGTTCTCTTCCACAAAATTCAGGTCTGGTGTGATGAAAAAAAACCAAAAACTGATTTTAATTGAATTAAACCAATGCATTTTAGCTGGAATTAAAATGTAATTTGTTTAAAAATACTGAACTGATTTGAATTAAAGCCAGAAATAAGAATTGAGCTTTAATCCACATGTGTTATATAAGTAATTATATGAGAAAGGGCTGTGGCTTGCCTTGTGTGTGATTGATAATGTGCAGGAGGGTGCAGTCCCTCATTCCAAAGGATGGAAATGCAGTAGGAATTAGAAAGGCAGAGCCATTTGATCAGGCTGTGCCCTTTGCTCACATTTACAGATGTCTCTGGGATTAAGCTGCTCCTGTCCCCTGCCCCCCCAGTGCACGGGGGATTTCCCACATCCCATCCCAGCTCTCTGTAGGAATCCCTGTGCAGAGCAGGCCTGCAGCAGATCCCAAATGATTTACATAACTCGACTCTATGTACCTTGAATTATTAATATTTTGCTGTCCTGGCTGTGTGGGGAGATTTGTTCCATTCGGGATGTGTTTGTTGCTATATAGTAGCACTTTAGATGATAGGAATCCTCAGAGAGAGAGAGAGAGAGAGAAGGATTTACATGTTAAATTCTTTTGGTGAGAGCAGAGTTTTTACCAGTGCCTGGCTCTGAGGACTGGAATGAAAGGCTCAGGGCTGCTGTTGCTCATCTTGGAGTCTGGTGTTTATCCTCTGCCTGGGCATAACCCCCCTGGGCACCAAGCAAAGCCAGGTGCCATCGGGATGTGAATAGTTTCAATCCTGGCATGTAATGTCCATGATTTCCCTGGATCCTGGCATCTCCTGCCTTTCCCCAGTGCTCCCAGGGAAGGTGGCAGTGCCAGTTGTTTGTGCAGTGTCTGTGTGGGTGACAGGGATTGTCCTAGGAGGTGTAATTAGTGAGTGACACAGGGCCACGTGCAGGGGGTGCCTGGCAGGGTGCTGGGCACCCCAAGGCTCTGCCGGCTGCTCCCGGTGCCGTCCCTGACCGGGGTGAGCACCCGCTGAGGCTCTGCAGGAACCCTCTCCAGCTCCCCCAATTAATTATTCACTGATCATCACTCAGACCTGATGGATTAGGGAGCAGGGTTGGCAGGGGGTGGATGGAAGATGGAGCAATTTGGATTGCAATTAGTGTTTCATTTCTTCCCTTGCTCCCTGTTTGCTTAAATTGGAGATTGCGTGTTAGCACCAAGCAAGGATTTACATCCCAGCAGTGGAAGTTCCCTGTGCACCAGAAACCAGCAAATCCACTGCAGTCCTTAAGCTTCCCCAAGGGATCAAACATTCCGTTTGAGAAGTTGAAATATCAGGGGAACATGTTTTCCTCAGAAGATGGTGTGAGGGAACAGCAATGCCTGGTCTGCTGGAGCAGGGATGTCACCAGCCATGTCCTACTGTCATAACAGTGTTCAGATGTTGTCTCTCTCCATCCTGAGGGAATGGAACGAAGCTCTGCCAGGGAAGATTTAGGCTGGATTGCAGTTCTTTCCCCAGAGGATGGTGGGGCACTGAACAGGCTCCCCCAGGGAATGGTCACAGCCCCAAGGCTGCCAGAGCTCCAGGAGAGTTTGGACAACACTCTCACACACAGGGGGATTGTTGGGGTGTCTGTGCAGGGCCAGGGGCTGCACTGGATGATCCGTGGGTCCCTTCCAGCTCAGGATATCCTGTGATTCTGTGAGCCCTTATCTCTCATCTCCCCTTGCCACTCCTGCAGTGTGCTGCTTGCCAGGAATCCTCTCTGGGAGAAGGAAAACCCATCAGGGTGAGCAGCCCCACAGCCCCAAAGGGGCTGTCCCACTCCCAGACAGTGTCACTGCAAGTTTAGTCATGACAACAGTCACCAAGAGTTGGGAACTCTGCTCCACCAGGGAGACTGTGTCTAATTTTGAAACCTCGAGGGTTTTTTTGATTATACCAGTAACCACAGTCTGGGTCACACTTTGCAATAATTATCCTGCTGTCTGAGAGGTTGTTAGAACATCCCTGGAGGAAGGGGCCTGGTTGCATCAGAGGAGAATTTAGAGGTATATGCTGGCAAACCTTCAGCACCAGCGATTTATTTAAGTTAGTTCTTTTAATTGCTTTCCAGCATCCCAATTCTGTTATAAGCTCTCTGAGCCATCTAGGGAAGTGAGTGTAGCTCACATTAATCTCCTCAATCCTTCTTCCTCTAACTAGTTACTCCCAGCTTCATTTACACGGGCATTTGAGCCCTACAGAGCAGGTAATAATTTTGATTCTGTTTCAACATGTTCTAACAGCAGATATAAGATAGGAAAAATCATCAGCTGACAGCAGCATTGGGTTCTTTTTTAACTCTCATCTCTTAAGCATGGCTTATGATCTTTGTATAACACTGCTGCCTCCCAAGTCTGTTGGCAGCTCTGTGATATGTATTCACAGAGCAATTCCAGTCCTTGAGTGAAGCCTGCAAGAAAAGGGCAAAGAATTATTTGTCTTTTTTTTCATTATCACGGCCCTCTGGTACCTGCTCTGACACACACTTGAGAGAAGTTTGCCTTGATGCCTTTATATCTGAAGCTCTCTCTGTACAGGGTGTCTCACCCTTGTTAGATAAAGTCACTCATTTTGAGGCTCTTCCTCACTTTATTAATCACAGTCCCAACCTCTCACACAGCAGCAGAGCCTCCACACACCCTCAGTCACACACTGAGAGCAGGGAGGGAGGGACAGAGGGACTCCAGCGTGGCCAAGGGGTGCCCAAGGAGCCAGGGCCAGCTCCCTGTTATTCCCTGACTTGGGAGCTTTGTTCTCTCTTCTGAACCATAGAAAAAGTTTCATTGTCTTAAAAAATAACAATAATCCTGTTTGAGTGGTGTGAAGTTTTTGGTCTCAATTACATCTCGTATCAATGAGTTCCAGAGACAGACACTGTCTGATACATAATTTATAGCACTGACAGTTTTTAATCTATTAAAGCCCGTTATCTTTCATCTTCATTATCTATTCCTTGGCCATTTTAGAGAAGACAGCAAATAGAAACAGGCAATTCATTCCTGATTTTACCATGCATTATTTGCTGATAGTGTCCTCTTGTGTCTCCTTGTCTTTCCCAGCTAAAGACACTCCTCTTGAATATTTTTCCATGCTTTTTGTCACTTTGAGCCATTCCCTACTCAGTGTGTTTGCTCATGTACAGTATTACGTTGTTGGAAGAAACATCTTTTCTACATTTGTTTTCCTTGAAAGCACTGGCAAGTCTGTCCTGGGCATCAGCCAGCAGCAGGGCCAGGGGCTCCAGGGTTTCCTTTGGGACAGAGGCTCCAGGGTTTGCTTTGGGACAGAGGCTCCAGGGTTTGCTTTGGGACAGAGGCTCCAGGGTTTGCTTTGGGACAGAGGCTCCAGGGTTTGCTTTGGGACAGAGGCTCCAGGGCTTCCATGCCCTCAGCCCAGGCACGCTGTGACCTGCTGCCTTTCCTCCAGCATCCCTTTCCATCCCTGAGACTCCTGATCCCTGCTCATGTCAGAGGAACACATCCTTTTGTTCAAATGAAGGGAGTCAGCATCACACAGAGGAGCAAGATATAAAATAACAGCCAATAATGATGGGAATCCCCCCACGGAACAGGAGTGCAGCCTCTGGAACAGCAGCTGCAGCAAATACATCCCAGGTTATCTGTGGCTACTTTGTGCTGAGAAGGCTTAGGTGTAATGAGAGTTGCTGCATCCCGGGAACCTCAGCAATGAATAGTGACATTTTCCAATAACAGCTTCTAGAAATGGGAAAAAAACATCCTGTGTGTGAATGTGGCCCTGAAGGACAGCTCAGGGATCTCCTCTCTCTGCCTCAGCTGGGCTCAGGTCACCAAGCTGCTTTCAGGCAACCAAAAGTGACTCTTAATTGCTTCAGTTCTGTCTGAAAGCTCATCAATAATTTCCTGGGCTGGCTGTCCTGGCACTGGCATTCTGAAACTCACGTTAGATTTGATTATTTTTTCAAATTAACATGCAAAGCATGACTTGACCTAAATAATTCCACCAGTCCAATCGTAAATCTGAAGGTTTTAGAAATATCAAGTTCCCTTAAACATTTAAGAGAGGGATTTTTACAAGGGTGTGTAGTGATAGAACAAGGGGGAATGGCTTCAAACTGACAGAGCATGGGATTGGATGGGATATTGGAGGGAATCCTTCCCTGGGAGGGTGGGGAGGCCCTGAATCCCTGGAAGTGTCCCAGGCCAGGTTGGACAGGGCTTAGAGTGACCTGGGACAGTGGAAGGTGTCCCTGCCCACGGCAGGGGTGGCACTGGAGGATCTTTCAGGTCCCTCCCAACCCAGAGCAGTCTGGGATTCTCTGCTAATTCCCCAGCCCCTGATTTCTCCCAGCCCATTACCCTACTTGGTTCCAAACCAGCCCATGGCACTCTTGGTGCTGCAGTCAGTCCCAGGCTGGAGCAGTGTCAGAGCTCCCAGAACAGGCTGTGCTGTATCACCTGCATCTTGGCACTTTTCTTTCCTGCCATGTGATGTGTTGAAACCACAGCCCCTGTCACCGATAAGCTGAGAAAGCATCACTCAGCCCTGAGTGGTTTTGTGGACACTTCTCTTCCTCTGACACGTTTTTCTTTCTATAAATGTCAGTGCATAAAGAGCCCAGGATTCAATTTGATTTGTGCTCCTGGTACACAAACAACACTTGGGTGTCAGTACAATACATTGGAGGAAGTGACTCCTCCTAACTGTGTTCAGCTCTAAAATTGAGTTAACATAAAGAGATCTTCAAAACCCACTGGATGCCTCTGGAGATGAAACAGTTTGAAACAGTGATTACAGCTGTTCCTGGCATCTGATCGTTATTTACAACTATTTGTAAATCTTCAAAATCAGACTCATTCTGTCTCACCTGAAAAATCCACTGAGAAAAATCTAATGACCCAATTGAAAAAAAGTCATCAAATGCAGCAGTTTGTGCTGATGACTGAGGATGGGCTGTTTTGTCCAGGGATTTTATCTACCATTTCCATCAGAAAGTGCCCTGGGAAATGTTTTCTCTCAGTGCAGTGTCTCTCTGTGTAGCAGTTTGTTGTGCTGCTCCTGAGGTCACAGATCTCCCACTTTGCTGTGTCAGGGCATCCAATGTATACAAACCTCATCACGAGCCAGTTTAAAGGTTCCACATGTCCCTGCCATGGCTGGCTTCACTTTGCATTAACCAGAAGTCCACTGCTGGTAATTTTGGCCAGCAGCAGCTCCTTTTCCCAGAGCTCATCTTTGCACTGCCCTTTTCCGTGCTACAAGAGGTCACATTATTCCATGTCAATAAATTTGTGGAAAAAGTCTGGCTTTTTCATTTATGGCCAGAAGCTGCTGCTGCTGAGCTGGAACAAGCTGGGAATGTCTCAGTGCTGAACTGTGAGATTGCATAATTATGGCTTACACAACAGCACACACGGGCAAACAAACCAGGGACTGCTATGTGGGATGGACTCAGCCTGTGTTGGACGGCTTTCAGCGCTCGTGTTCCCTGCAAAGGGAGTTCCTGCTCCTCAATTTAGTAACCATCTATCTGATTTTCACTTTTCTGGGGAAGGTGGGTGGGTTTGCTCAGAGTTTGGGGAATTTTCGCTTTCCCACTCTCCCTGGTGGCTCGGAAAGGTGGAGCCCACACAGTGCTTTCCATCGTGCCTGTCTCCATCAGGGAGTGGTTTTCCACCACAACAATTGGCAATTAGGGTTCTTATTTTAAATAACAAGAAAACAAAGCAGGCTGCTCCCACCCTGGACTCTGCAGATGGGCAGGGTTCTGAATCCTGCTGGAATAATCACTGATCCTAATTATAGAATTCGGGGAAGACAGCAGGGCTGGGCTGAGCTGGGCCGGGCTGAGCGAGGCCGGGCTGAGCTGGGCTGAGCTGGGCTGGGCTGAGCTGGGCTGGGCTGAGCAGGGCCGGGCTGAACTGAGCTGGGTCAGGCTGAGCCTTCCAGCACAAACTCCAAAGCACCAAATGTCACTAATTTCTCTGTTGTGATTTCTGCTCTTTGCTGTGTCTCTGTTTCCCTCCCCTTTGCTGCCCTTGCACTTCCAGCACGGGGATGTGTAGCAGCATCGTAGTAAGTGCTTGAATGGCTGGAAAATCCTTTCATGCCAAAGATGTGATTGTTACTTATTTATTTTATTTTTGGTTAATATGACTGGAATACAAATGGGGCTCTGGTGCCTAAGGGCCTTGCATTCTTCCAGTAATTCCTTATGACATGTGTCAGGTTCTGTTTTATTCAGGTGGGTGGTGGATATTAAACAAGAAAGCAAGCTTGCATTTCTCTGCAGCTGTATTTATACGCACACCCCTGGCACAGAGCTGCTTATTAGGAGAATGTCATCTCCACACTGCCTGTACCTGAAACAGGCTGCAGATACCGAGTGGGCTTTAAGAGAAATCATCTTAAATCAATCAGATCTCCCAACACCGGAGTGTCCTTCCTGCCTTATCCTTTGTCCAGGCAAAGATGAGGCTGCCAGAGATGCTCCTTAAGCAGTGCTGCAGCCAAAACAGTCATGTCAGGATGGAATATTGATTTTCTAATTGCTGTGCTGCTGTTAAATGAGTTGTTCTGGGGGAGCAGGGGGAAAGCAAACTCAGATGCCTGGCTGGCTGGCTCTGCTTTGGCTCTGCTGAACACACCCAGAGTGTTAATGTGGGAAATTCAGCAAGGGGAGGAAGGTGGAATCCTTTCTTTGTGTGGCACAGACGTGGAGAGGGCAAATGAGACTCACCAGTGGGACAGGCTGATTCTCTCACAAAGCACAAAACAGCCCTTTGGCTTCAAACACTCGGGCTGCAGCCAGGGAGAGAACAAGCTGCAAAGCAGAGGATCTTATGCAATAGTCCCCGGGAGGGGGCTGCTGCTCTCCATCAGCTCTGCCTGAGCTCCCCGGGCTCTGCCGGGCAGGGAGTGCTGGCTGCTCCTCACACACACACACAGAGGGATTTGTGCTTCCCTGTCTGCTGCTTATGGACCGTCCCTGGTACAGCCACGGGGGGATCAGCTGCACTGTGCTCATGGAATCTCCACAAAACCGTCACTAGAGGGGCACCTGGAGGAAAGCACATCCCTGGGAAAGAAGTGAACTGGACCTCTCTGGCTTTTCTTTTAAAGCCTCTGGTCAGGCATTTTGGAAAGTGAAAGGCAGTCCCTGTAGTGAAATCTTTATCACAGAGAATCTTCCTGAGACAATAGAAATAGTTATCAGCCACATCTAACCAATAAATAATATTTCTTAGTATAGTTTCAGAAAATGCAGCATATGTTTATGCGTTCAAACACATCCTCTTAGGAGAAAAATAGCTTCTTTATTTTTCTGAAGATTAAAATGCCAAATCAACTAATTACTTTTCTTTGAAAACCTCTACCACATAAAACACACACTCTCTCAGTGAACTAAATTGATTTATATTCCACCATTAATTCTTTATAGCCCATAATTTGCAGAACAACAAAGCTGGTTGGAAAATGTGCCCTATTAAGGGACAAACAGCTTTTTGAGTAAGATGGAAATATATTGGCATGGAAAAGAAATGTGGGTGCAGCTGAGGCTGGGGCAGCCCAGGGCTGTGCTGGGGCACTGTCATGGACTCCAGGCAGCCCTGGGAGAGCCTCCCCTGCTGCTGTGCAAAATCCCTGCAAACTGAGGTGGGAACCAGCCTGGCTGAGCTCATGGGGACAGGAAGGTCCCTGCCCACCCAGCTGGGACCAGCACTGTTCTCCATGCAAACATCTTCTCCCAGGCTTTTGGATGCTCTCCTGGTGTTCCTGCTGTTCAAACTCCTGTATATAATTTAATTAGGTGCTATGACCTTTCCCTTTGGGTGGTGTTTCTATTGGTTTAAGAATATTTGAAATTTTTCCTAATGTCTCCATTGGTCTCGTTTGCATGACCCATGGAAGATTTTATTTTTTATTATTGGGACAGTCTAGAAAACTGGAAATAAAATTACCTTTGGGTTCTTCCAGTAAATACATCAGTGACTGGAATCAAGATCTTGGTAATGAAATTGGAATTTGTCTATTGCTGTTTTGGGGTAGTAATAAGATGACAGTAGAATAATCCAGGTACAAAACTGTGGTTTGGCAGATGAATGGGATGTTACACGAGGGGGTGTCTGCCAGCAGGGCTTGGATTGAGTGCATGGACTGGAAGTGGAACTGGAGGCTGAGAGGGTCCCATGTTTCCCCTGGAGTTCAGGTGGGATCACAGGCTGCTCGGGGCACTGCCTGGTTTTTATGGAAACCTTCTGTCTGTTTCCTGAGATGGGAATCTGTCAGACATTGAATACATGCAGGCAGAGCTGGCAGGGAGGTGTTACAGCACAGGAAACAGAAACACAGTCTTAAACAAATTAAAAAGATGGTAATTAACCAAATGAATTTCGTCCTGGAGATAATCAGACGAATATATTTAGAAGGAAAATAATCCCAATTCTCAGAAAACAGTAATTAAAATATACTCATTTTTGGGAATGGTTAACGAGCTAAATTGGAGGCAGCACAGTAGGCTCAGGCCCTGGTGGAGGCTCCTGGGGATGGTGTCTGACAAGGCCCTGATGTGTGATCCAACCACAGCCCTGAGAGCGTGGCATTCAGAGTTTGGGAAACGCCTCTGGCTGGAGAAGGAGAAGTTCCTGAGATGCTGAAGGGAGAGCAGAGCACAGGCAGTGCTGTTATCTGGGTCGCTGACAGATAACAGAGGATGAATTTCATAACCATGTATTTCTGAGGTGTCAACAGGGGGGAGGTGAAAGAATTTCGGGTGGATAATTGCCAGGTAAACAGAAGACAAGGTGAGGAGATGCAGGCATCAGGAATTCACCCCTGTGTCAGTCACAGCAGGCTGCTGGAGAAGCAGAGGAAGCTCCCCAGCTCTGCAGGATGTGCTGGAGGAGTCAAACACCCAACAGGTCTGTTCTGCTTCCCAGGGGCACCAGAGGATCCCAGTGCAGGTCTGAGATCAGGGAGCATTCTGGGGGAGCTGGGGGAACAGGGGCAGCATGTCTGGGTGCCTGTGGTGGGCATGTCCTGGCCTGGGGACAGGGTTTGTTCTCTGGGGTCGTGGTGCTTTCCTTTGGGGTCTCTGTGTCAGCTCAGCTGCTGCCTGTCAACACCAGAGATGGGCGTTGTGCCCACTAAATATTGACTTGTGCCAGGCCATTGAAAGCTACAAAGTTTGGGGAATTTTTTACCTTTCTAATAGTTGGATCTATTGAAGAGGAAGTGGTTAGACAGAGCACAGATCTAGAAAAATAAAGCATTTCTTTCCCAGAGAAAATTATTGTCAGGATTTAGTCCATGAAACACAGTGTCAAAACCTCATTGGAAAATTTGTCTCTTTGGGGTTCTGGATGGGCAGATGAACCTTCTCTCCTCTACCAAATATGGATAAATACAGTTTTTCTAGGAAACACCCAGCTGATCTGATCATAGTGGCTGTGATTTGACATCTGTGTGCACACACAATAATTACATTGATCTAATTTATTACTGAAACTGCCAGTAGGTGAATCGATGGTTGATGAGAAGCAGAGTGTTTGGGTATTCATTTCATTTTCTTACCAAAATGCCTGCAGAGAGGACAGATCATGCTGGGATCTCTGAGAAACAGACCTTGCCAGGATTCTGCAGTTTTTACCTGCCCAGGAAATGGACTGAGGGTGGAGAATGCCCTTGAAAGCAGCTCCATCCCCACACGAGCCTGGATATCCCAAAGGGTGTCCGTGGGACGGCAATTCCTGTCCCCAGTGTCTCAGATGGACTCAGCCCCACGAAATAAACTGTTAAACAAGCTGCTCCCAGGACTATTAATGAACCTGAGATCCTTAAATTGCATATTAGGGGGTTTTTGTTGGATTAAGCCTTCTGCACATCACAATGCTCTTAACTAGAATTTATCTGCATGCAACAGCTAAAAGCTGAATTAGAAAGAAAATGTCAATAGTAACCATATAAATTAGCAT
Source organism: Illadopsis cleaveri (assembly GCA_013399915.1). Lineage (NCBI taxonomy): Eukaryota > Metazoa > Chordata > Aves > Passeriformes > Timaliidae > Illadopsis > Illadopsis cleaveri. The sequence goes on from VXBB01015517.1 coordinate 219,715, forward strand.
GCAGATTTATAATCTCTAATAATGGCTGTTCTTTCAAAGAGTTTATATATTGTTTGCCCTGACCCAAACCTTAAATATTTAATTTTAAATGTACGTTTTCAGTCTTGCACCATCTAAATTTACAGCTTTGTCTAACAGCTCTTCTGTTTAGGTGCTTCACTGTAACCTGAATTCTTGTCTAAAACAGAATTAGTGATGCAGAGGAACTGACTGTGGGGGCTGAAAATAATACTGGTGGTGGGAAATTAGTGTGAGAACTTGGAAAAGTGGGCTGGGAATGACCCCATGGATACCAGTACACAACAAAACTGTGCTTTCCCCTCTCCATCCATCCCTCTGAGCCATCAGTCAGGCAGAAAACTGTGGGTACCAAACAGTTTAAAAGTACCATTTAATGAATAGGTATTCTGTGCTCTTTAAATAAATAAATAGCCCCATTTTCCATCTGTTTCTGCCCCTCACAACCTCTTGTTAGAGAAGGACTCTTAGGCTGGTGTGTTTTCCTTCCCCAGCTAATTATGCTGGGTTGAAGTGGGTGCTCTGGATTCACAAGTGACTGTCATTTAGGAAGTCGGAGTTGGGAGAGATAGAGAGTTCCATGGAACCCTTTGTGACCTTCCAATGTAGCAGACATTTTTCTTGTTTTATTTTTCTTTAAGTTTGACTTCTTCAAAAGGAGACCTTGAGCCCTGCTCAGATTGAGCCAGCTCTGTCTTGCAGTCATTAAAGATTCAGGAGCACCTTTTAAGTCCATGTTAGGAAATTCAGATTTTTCAATTTAGTCAAGCTGTGTCTCCTTTTCAAGTCCTACACTGCTCAGTTTTGAAGGTCTTCCAGGATTTCCAGTGGCTTCTTGCAGAGCAAGAGCCAGAATGTGTTGTTTTAATCTAAAACCTCAGGACTGTGTGTGTTCCATGGCTGAGCTGCCTACAAAGGTAAAAATGTCCTGTGGGCTGAGGGGGAGTCCCCCAGGTGAGCAGGGTATTTCTGCCGTGCTGCTGGAGTCCTTTCTGAGCCTGGCTTGGTTATTTATCTCTTATTTATTTATTTATTTCTGTGTTTGGGATTGGACCAGAAGCAGAAGTCTCTTCTCTCCAAGGGCTCGTAGCTTTTAAATATTGAAGGTTGAACCTCCTTGTTGTGCTGAGCTAAACTGCTGAGCTAAACTGAGTGTACTTTGAAATCTGCTTCAAGGTCTGAACTTTGTTAAGTGGCCCTTTCTCTATTTAGTTTTAAGAGGAGGAAAACTCTAAGCCTCTGAGTGGATTCATGGTCACACTTTAATTAATCATATCTTTACAGCATGCTGCCAGCAACTGTCGGGAGGAAGGAGATGCCTCTAATCCAAATTCACAACAACAACAAAATAAATGCACTGGAAATATCCCTGGCCAATAAACTGCCTCATCCTCTAAGAAACAATACTTCCCACAGCCCACACTCGGGAAGACTGATGGGAAGCAGATTTCTTCCACCCTCAGTCCCAGTGAAACAAGGGCTGTTAGTGAAGCAGGAGTGCCAGGCAAACCTGTGTGTGTGACACTGCAAAGCTGCTGTTCCCCAGAGCTCGGCCCCTCAGACTTTTCCTTTCGTGCCTGCCACTGCTCTTGGCCTCTCAATGTGCTCCAAAACATTGCAGATAGGTTTCTTCTCCCTCTTTCCAATGGTTTCATTTAGCATTTATTAATGACATCAAGGGAACTCAGGAGTGGTGGACTGTGCTGTGCTGGCTGCAGCAAAACTCTGGGCTCAGGCTGAGGGGCTGGGGAGGGAATGAGGGCAGGAACTCCAGTGCCCTGATCCCTCCCAGCTGCTGAGCCCCTTCCTGGGAACAGCCCTGGGACTCAGGGTGGGAGACAGTCCCCTCATGGCAGCAGGGTGGCACAGCCCAGCTGGGCAGCCCCAGCCCCATCCGTGCCCTCTGCAGCCCCTGGGGTCCCGTGGCAGCCTGGGCACTGCTGCAGGAGGGGCAGCTCTGAGCTATCCATTCCCCAGGGACCCAGCAGTGCTGCAGCCAGGGGCTTGGAAACTGGGATTGTGGGGCTGTATCTGAGAGATTAATCACAGTCACAGCAGACACAAAGGTCTTTATGGGCTGCCACGAGCTGTGAGTCACCAAACTGAACATCCAGGTTGTTTGAAGCCTTCAAACGTGTTGGTTCAGAGAAAATTCCCTCCTCAATACTGTGCTTGGCTCCAGGCACAGCTCAGGGTCACTCGGCCTGTGCAGCTTTCCCAGAAGCTCCTCTGATTCACTCCATGCTAATAACATCCCCCACTTTCATAGAATTATTATAGAACTTTGCCTACTTTGAGTTTTCACCAGTTAAAAGCCAGGACTTTATTTCTTTCCTTCCTTCTATTTTTCCCCTTTTTGTGTAATGAAAATGTAGAAAAAAAGTCTTGAAATGGTGTCATTGAGTAGGTAGAGACAGAAAAAGCTTCCTGTATTTACAGTTAAAATAGCAAAAACAATATTTTAAGACTCTTTTCACCCAGTTTTGGAGATGAACATGCAAATCTCTGTCATAGTGAAATATGCATAGAGATGTTTTTAAACTTTTGGTTACTATTATTATTGTTTCTTTCATCTTTGCTGGGGTGTGGTAACAACAGTGTCACACTCGAGCCTGCTGTGTGTATTCTCACACAAGGAATGATTTTCTTCTGTGAATGGAACATAAGTTGTGGTTAACCCAGGGAGAACAACATGCTGAAAGACAAAACTGGTGCCATTCCTGGTGGGAATGTTGGAGCCAGGCAGGGACTGTGAGGCAGTGGGGCTGTCCAGGCTGTGCCAGCCCCAAGCCTCACCTGCTGTGGGACATTGCTCCTCTGGGGCTGCACCTGGCAGTGGAGACACATCTCCAGAGCCTTTGCTGCCTGGAGTTTTTATAAAAAAACTCCAAAGAGTTCCTGGTATCTTTTCAGTGCTCCAGGCAGGAGGATTCTTCCCTCTTGCCACCCAGAAAATGATGTTTGATCTGATCCAGTTGCCCCTATTTACCTTCTCCTGTGAAGTTCTAGTTTAATGAGTTCAGAAACATCAGTAAATTTTAAATTAATTTCAAGGGCAGTTTGAAAACAGAGCCTTGACTATCAGTATATGGATATGCGAAATATCCATGTGACCTTTAGAGTATTTCCTTGCCTTTAAATTAACTTTGACTTGTATAAAAGTAAAGATTTTCTGTGTGTTTTATTTTTGGGTTGAGGATGGATTTAATTTTGGGGCATTTTAAATCCTTTAAGCTATTTGCCATTGTCAGTTATGTTTTTTAATCAGTCTCCTTGTCTGAGGACTGCTTCCCACCTGATTTCCAGTGCCAGCAGTGTCAGCTCCCATTAGAAATACAGAGCCTGGCACGTCTCACATTCCCTTGAACAGCTTTAGCTGAAAGTATTGGGGAATGCTGCATCCTGGTGCTGGAAGGGACTGCTGAGACCAGAGCAGATGCTTTTGAAAATGTTCCCTCTCTAGGATTGTCCAGAGCAGATAAACTGCTGCACTGTGTGCAGAGGGAGAGCGTGGCCATGGACACAGAGAATCTGCCCCCAGGGCCCAGGGGCTGGGACAGAGGGGTCACAGGGGGCTCTGAGCCCTGCCTGCTTTGTGTGGCTCCACACACAATTCCCATTCTCCTGCCTTTCCAGGGATTTGCCTCTTTGTTTCCTCGGAGCTGCTGGAGCACATTCCCACCATAGGTCAGGGTGTCCTTTATTGAGTTGTGTAAAAGACTTGGACAGGTAATAATGAAAATTTGGCCAGGGTGCATCACGCTGGTGTTACTCAGGCAGTGCTGCTGGAGCTGCACCATTTCCTCCTTTCATTTTCCTCTGTAGTTTTCTCCCAGTCAGTTGTCTCCACTCCCAGCCAGATGTAATTTTCTTTATACTTTTACCTGAGGCCAGAAAATGGAAACATCCCATTCCTCCTAGGGTAAGTGAAACTTCCCAGTCCTTCACCATGGAAACCGAATTAGTTCCCAGTGTTTAACTTGCCTCAAAGTCCAGATGCTCTGTTTGCCTGTGATTTTTTGGGAAGGCTGTAGCCTAATGTCTCTCTCCATTGTGGCCAAGGCAGAAGGAGGCTGGCAGCATGGAGGGTGACCAAGCAGACGGAAATATTGTGGTGAGGAGTGACCCGAGGCTGTGTGACAGTCAGCAGTGTGTAGATATAGATATAGATATAGATATATTAAAGGTCATCATTGATCCTGCTCTGTGCACAGAAGCTCCTCACAGCACACCGAGACAATCACACCTTGCCTACAGATCACAACAGGGAGCAGCTCCCTGGCACTGCTTTTGGTCATTAGACCTCGGAGTCTCTAATGTCATTTTAGCCAAGCCGGTGGGTGACAGCACAAATAACCCAATCCATCCTGGGCTCTGTCCCCTGCCAGGGCAGGTTGGCTGCAGCTCATCTCAGCATCCTCTGCTCTGAGGACACCACGAGGAGAGGGGCTGGTTCCACCCCTCCGTGCCCAGCACGGTGTGCTCCACCTCGCTGCCTCCTGCCCGCTTAACAAATTGCACTAATTGTCCGGCCAACCCCCCCGGGGATCGGGATACGCCTGCGCGGGGGAAAACTGCAGCCGCCATCTGTGTGTGTGTCCCCCCTGCTCCAAGGAGCTGTCACTGGAGTCTGCTCTGAATAATTCAGGCTCTGAGCTGCAATTTGTAAGATAAAGGAAAATAGAAAGTGCCTATGGCTGTCTGCAGTGGCAGTAACTCTTCCTCCCGAGGTTCCATATCCTGCCAGTGCCTTCAGGAGTGAGCTGGGCAGAGCCCCGAGCCCAGCTCCTGTAGCTCTGTCCCGTGAACACCTGCACACAGATGCTCCTGCTGGCAGCTCAGTCCTGCTCCTGTGTTTGTCCGGCTTCAGGGTTTTTCTCCGTTGCTTCCCTCCCATGGTCCGTGTCATTCCAGGGGTGAACTCCTGCTGGAAACAGCTGCAGGAATGTGAAAATGTGGCAGAATGGACCTCAACTCCTTTTAGCTCCTCTCGGGGAAATTTTTTAACTTCTGTGCTTTCACAAACTTGCACTCAGTGCTGTGTAATCAAAGCAGCCTGACACAATTCAGACAGAGGGAAGGAAGATCTGGTGACATCACAGTCGGGGCTGAAGGACTGCAGAGCCCAATCTAGCCCACCACGTCTTTTCCTTTATTTGAATCCATGGATACCTGTCACAATATTTCTCTGAGCAGTATTTCACTTCATTAGGTTGCATTGTTAACTGTGAAGGTCCTGTCAGTTTTTATCCATTGTTTCCTGCCAAGTGTTTGAAACAATCAGAGGTAAATTATCCAGCTCTTTCCTTAAGCAGCCACTTGGCAGTTTACTGAGGGGCATGCAGCGGCACAGGACTGACAGAAGTTCCAAGATAAGGAACAGGTTGAGGTTTTGCATCAGCAAAGGGATGGTGCCTCACTGCCTTACACCTGCCCTCCCCAGGGACACCTCCTGCTTGGGGTTTTGCTGCTCCTTGCTGCCCTTTCCCTCCCTCCACCCTGGCCCTGCCCAAAACACACATCCCTGCAGAATCCTGGGGTCACAGAATGCTTTGGCTTGAAAGGAACCTTAAAACTCATGCAGTGCCACCCCCTGCCTGGGCAGGGACACCTCCCACTGCCCCAGGCTGCTCCAAGCCCTGTCCAGCCTGGCCTGGAACACCTGTGGAGGGTTTTTGTGTTGTTTTCAGTGTTGTTACCTTGCTGTGCTTTGTAGACCCAAGTACTGTGCAATGTTAGTCTGTTCCTGGGGCAAAGTGATGAGGCAGAAAGACTCTTCAAGGCTGCTGAGCCATTGCCATCAGGATCAGCAATTTTCTGTGGGGAGACAGAGATTGGTTCCTCATCTCAAGGAGGGCTGTGAGGAAGCTGTTAGCCTTGATTCACTCAAGTGCTTCTCTTCGGGAAGACATTAAGCTGTGCCTAAGTGTTTTGCTAAATAGAGGAGACCTTATTGCAGGAAACTTTAAAGGCACATTTTACAGCTTAAATCTACCTCTGAATGAGCCTTGCTGACAGAAATAAAGGGAATAACAGACTGATGCATGCAGAGTTGTCTCAGGATTTTTAAAACATAAGGTCATCATTTACAAACTTGGCTCCTTCAAGTTGGGGATTCAAATGCTTATGTAGGTACATAAATAAGTGGCCTAGTTTTCTGGGATGCTGAATCCATTAAAATCAATGGAAATTTTGCATCTCTGAATAAAATGTCACTTATTTTGCCAGCTAAATTTAGGCACCCAAATACAGAAACTTTGATCTAAAAGAAAAAGATTTTTTTTAAAAGCTGCTGAATTCTTGCCATGCTTCTGAAACACCAAGCTCCTGTGTTGGTGTTCCAGTTCCTCCTTGAGGCCTGGCCTTTGGGGGAATGCAATGGAAATCTGGACTGAGTCCTGCATGAAGAACTCACCTGGAATCACCTCGGTGTAGAAGGAAGGTCCTCACCTGTGGAGTGTGCAGTGCACCCCATCCACCATGTTCAGAGCCTGGGCACAGGGAGAGGATCCAGCAACACAAGCCCAAGCCTGCTGTAACAATCTCTCCATGGCATCAGGAATTCCTGTTGAGGCATTTTTGGTGTCATCACGTTGGTCAGGCCAGATACAATCTCGGTGCATTGTCCCTGCAAAGAAGTTGCCAGGTCATGACTTGTTTTCCTGTTGGATGTGATCAGTGCTGGTAAGGTCAGTGTGGTCGCGGTAAAATGAAGTGAGAGATCTGTCACATGCTTTGGGCTTGAGTTTTATGGCACTGAATATAAAAAATGAGAGGGGAGAGTGTCCTTTTGTCCTGTGAGGGCACTGATTTTCATTGCCTGCTACTGCTGTGCATGGGAGCTGCAGAACATTGTCTGAAATTCTACATCGAGGACTTTCCTCCTAATGAATTCTGTCTCCTGAAAGTGAGAGCTTCTCTCTTTAGCATTTGTGCCTCACACTTGATCCACAGCTTTTGTGCTGCTGTCCTGATAGTGTCACAGATATCCCTTCTTCTGTCTCTCCAGCTTCCCAGCTTGAGCAGCATCACATTCAGGTTGCTTTTCCCCTTCCCTTTGCAGCCTCAGCATATTTTCCACAGTGTGTATCCTATCCTGAGCTCCTCAGTAGCATTCAGTCTTCTCCCATATCTTCTTCCTCCCCTGACTCTGGGTTTCACGTCATCTTTGTGCCTTTTTGTCTGACAATATCTGTATTTGGAAACCAGAGCCTGTCCCTCCCACTCACAGCACTCTCCCTTTGCCAAGCCCCTGGTCCTGGTCCAGATCCTCCCTGCAGCTGTGGCTGCCCCAGCCTTGGAAGTCTTCAAGGCCAGGCTGGACAGGGCTTGGATTACCCTGGGATAGTGGGAGGTGTCCCCTCCACCCCAAACCATTCTGTGATTCCGTGATTCTGTGAAAAACCATTCCTCCCTCTGGAGCTGATCTCCACATCCACTGTCGTGGGTATTTCTGTTGCTCTCCACATCACCTGATTCCCACTTAGATCCAGCAGTTGTGCCTTCTCCTGGTCACAAAACTCCCTCAGTGGAGAGTGAAGGCCACTGACTCCATGTCACAATGTACCCCCTGATCCTCTGATGTCAGCAGGAAAACTTTTCATCTAATTCATAATTTACTATGTACTTCCAGATTAGGAAAGAACTTGGAATGGCTTACATACACAAAATATTCAAAGGCCAGAGGGACCATGCAAAAAGAAAAAAAAGTCTTCATTTCAGTACATTTATTTTCCAAGAGAACAAAAAAAACTTCTTTTTTTTAAACTGGGTCGACACTACATCTGCAGCACTCAGCCGTTTTCCATACGACACGATCACCCACTCTGTTTATCTTTAGGCAATATGCTCCTGCAAACTGCCAATTAATTGCATATTTGGTGCCTGCTCTCTCCCAGCATCCTGGATAAACACGGCAAGGCAATCACGGGGAGCTGCTCTTGGCTGCCAGGGGAAGGAAATCTGTCATTGTCTCAGCCTTGTTATCTGCAACCAAGGCAGACTTTTAGCAGCGTTCTGCTTGTAAACACCCTCTTTAGACACCTTCTGATTTCCAGAGATGGCTCGTCAGCCGCTCTGCCCTGCTACCTGCAGCTTCTTAAATCACTGCTTTTCAAAATGTTCCATTCAGATTGTCCTTGGTAAAAGGGCCACTGACACTGGTGAAATGTGCTGAGAGAGTCTTTAAAATGAAGAGATAAAGCTGAATCCAAATAAATGTAAGAGACAGAAAAGGGGAGAAGGGTGTCAAGACTCTGCTGTGCTCTGAGGGCTCTTCCCGGGGATTTTGTCGGGATTGCTGTTTGGGAGGTCTGGTTGTGATGTGGCCTTTCCAGAAAGGTCCAGTCTGTTGGTGTTGGCTCTCGTCCTTCTCCTCCACTCTAAGTTGGAAGTATCTCCTACTTTGTGCAAGAGTTCTGTAAATCTGTATCCAGAGAAAATGATAAATCCTGGGAAATTCTCTCCATGACATGCAGCATTTTCTGGCAGGCTGTATTTTTCCTTTCTGAATAGCAGGAGGTGTCCCTGACCATGGCAGGAGGGATGGAGATGGGTGGTTTTTAAGGTCCCTTCCAACCCAAACCAAACTTCTAACTCTTAATTTCTGTCCCTACTGAAATCCCAAGAGAAGGCTCTGCAGAGATGATCCTTCCTTGGGTTAGGATGGTCACCAGCAGATCTTCACTCTTTCTTTATTTCTGTCACACTCTAAAACTGAATGACTTCAAAAGAGGCTGACTCTACAGTGGCTGCAGAAGAACTGGGACAAAATCTTCTCCTGGGGCAATCCTCAAGAGGATTTAAACTGCCATCTTGACACTGAGTTGTTGGAAATGAACTGTTGCTTCCAGGCAAGGAATGATGAATGGTCTGAAATGAAGAGATAAGCCTGCATGTGAATACATTCTCCCAGGCTCTCATGGACCTTCAGTGTTACGAGCAGCTGGAATAATTCCTAAAACAGGGAATATTTGATGCTGGGTCAATTCCTATTTTGATATGCTCATGTACATGGAGAATAAATGAGAATAATTACTCTGAACCAGTGTAATTAGAAGAAAAACAAGCTCCTTGTGTTTTAGAACAATACAGACACACATATTTGGGAGTCATAGGGGGTTGTGGGAAGTTAAACAAAATATTCCAGGATTTTTTCTTTTATTTCTGTCATATGCCAGAACTTTCTCATTGACAGGGTGAAGTAAAATCTGTTGGATTGAGCCTGTTTACCAGGTCACTGTGGATTATTCTAATATTGGACTACAGTGGAGATGGGATCCATATGTTGCTGTCAGGGACTAGAGTTTATTATTGCACTGGGGATGGCTAATAATAAAAGTTTAGATTTCAGGCAGATTTGAGGAGAATGTGCTTTAATTCCTGTCTGTCTGGTTTATGGACAAACTCCCGTGTGCCTGGACTTCTTTACAATTTAAAATGTAACTTGTAAATACCAATAGAAGGAGGCTGTGAGCTAAGCTGACAGCAGTTACAGTTTGAGCTTTAAAGATTATTTGCCTTCAGGAAGTAATAAAGATCAGAGCTGCCCCATCCTGGAGCAGTTGCCTATGGAAAGATGTTGACACTGTACTGACAGGCTTCGGGAGCAGCACTGTGTCCTGGGGAGGGTTCCTGTGACACTACTGCCATCCCTGCTCCCATCCCTGCTCCCATCCCTCCTCCCATCCCTCCTGCCATCCCTGGTCCCATCCCTGCTCCCATCCCTCCTGCCATCCCTCCTGCCATCCCTGCTC
>VXBB01015517.1:229543-252938 GCA_013399915.1 Illadopsis cleaveri
ATCCCTGTGCCCCTGCCTGCTCCCATCCCTCCTGCCATCCCTCCTGCCATCCCTGCTCCCATCCCTGCTCCCATCCCTCCTGCCATCCCTCCTGCCATCCCTGTTCCCATCCCTGTTCCCATCCCTGTTCCCATCCCTGCTCCCATCCCTGCTCCCTTCCCTCCTCCCATCCCTGCTCCCATCCCTATTCCTATCCCTCCTTCCATCCCTTCTCCATCCCTGTTCCCATCCCTGCTCCATCCCTGTTCCCATCACTGCTCCCATCCCTGCTTCCATCCCTTCTCCATCCCTGCTCCCAGCACTGCCCAGTCTTCGGGAGTGGTGTCAGGCCAAGTGTCCCCAGCAGGGATGGTGGATACAGAATGTTTTGGAAGTGATGGGAGATAGTTACTGCATAAATAAAGAGGAAATCTTAAAATTAATCAGAGTTGCAGACAGAGCGACCCGTGCTCAAACTCTCCCTTCTTACCCTCTATGTTTGTTGTTGTGCACTAATTATGTATGAGACAGAAAACTGCTGGATGAAGTTTAATTAGGAATGAGCTGCTTTGTCATGTAAACCCCGAGCAGTCTGCACGCCTGGCCCGCCGCCAGCACCGGTGTGAGCTCCTCGGCAGCGGGGATGGGGCTGGGAGCAGATGCCTCTCCTCCAAAACACTGAGCCTCGAGGAAGGGCTTGAATTACAAAGGAAGGGAAGGGGCTGAGCTTCCCAGCCCCCTCCTCCCCTCACAAAGGGCAATAGTCAGTTTACTTTCATAACCCCTCTATCAGCTGCAGAGGAAGTCTCGCAGTCCGGGAGTCTGCGAGCGGTTCCAGAGCAGCTGAATCCAAACCGGGCAGAGCCGGCCGAGGGAGGGAGCCAGGGGATGGACTCGCCCTGCTGCCGGAGCAGCTGACTTTCCTGGGGACCTCAGCATTGCTTTTCTGTCCTGATCTTACTCTTCTGTCCTGATCTTATTTCCCTGTCCCGTGGAGGCTTGGGTAAGTGCCTGGTAGTTTTCCACTTACCTTTTCTCTTCGGTGGTTCACCAGGATCTGCCAAAGTGCAATGGCACTGCAATGACAAAGTGTTCCCTGCACCTTTGAGAGCTTGCTCTGGAAGTGGATGATCCCGATTGGAAAAGCTGGACCTTTACAATCTCTTGAACTTACATACTGCGTTTTCAAAACGGACAGGGAGCAGATATGGAGAAAACAGACTTTCCAGCACGTTATTTCAGCTGCTGGGGCTAGGGCAGCTTGCAGTGTGCCGGATTTCCAAAGGCTGGAGTGCTGGAGCAGAGCTCTGCCGAGGTCTGTCAGGCACTCCGCTGGTGCAGATGTTTGTGCTGTTTCCTGTGGAATCAGCCTGTGGGGGTCGGGCAGCTGCGCCTGGAGCCAACCTCTGTATTCCATCAGCCGCCAAGGATCGCAGCGGCCGGCGCTCCCTCCGGCACCCGCGGGGAGAGAGGAGCATGCAGCAATCAAATGGGGACGTGCTTTGCTGGGAAGGTGTTTGCTCTGGGCAGTCCGGTGAATTGGGAGCACGGAGAGCGGGCAAGCAATTCCCTCACATCCATGGGGAGCGGTGAGGAGGGGCCAGGCAGAAATCACGGATTTTTCAAAGCCCGTGTAAAAGATCTGTGTGATTGTAAAGAAGGAAGTGGCCGTGCCTGGGGGTCGGGATGTTTGCAGGCAGTCCCGGGGATGTGGGTGGCTGGATACGTGGTAGGAGCAGACAGAGAACTTGAAAGGGAGATGGACTAAAACTTATATAATGTGTGAAACCGAATGTCCTTTCCTGCTGTCCCTGCTGTGAACCTGAGAAGACTAACCCTGAAACGATTTTTAAAGCTGTCTTTGTTAGTCATCCTTCATGCAATTTGTTTCTTTATCATGTTTCATTTTGAGTACAAGGAGACAGGCTGCTTCCACTCCCCTCTCCACTCCTCCTCTATTGTTAGTCTCTCCCAGCTTCCCGTATGATTGTCCAGCTCTGCTCTTTGCAGAGCCCAGCGGAAAAGGATATGGTTGAAAAGAAAGAAAGTATTTCAAATTAAAATCTGGCAAGTGCTTGTGTCCTTATTAGGCTTCAGACACATTTCTTCCCTCCCATCTCCTTTTTCCCAAAAGCTGCAGGGTGGCCAGTATCACTTGCAGTACCTTAAACAGCAGTGGAATCCCTCTTAGGCCTCACAGCCATGCACAGGCCAACAAATGCAGCAAATAATAATCACAGCAAAGCTTAAAACAGAAGCATATTTATAATAATATGAACATAAAGCATATTTATAATAATATGAGCAGCCTGGTGTAGTGGAAGGTTCCCTGCCCATGGGAAAGGTTTGGAACAACATGAACTTTAATGTCCTGTCCAACCCAAACTCTTCTGGGTTTCTGGGATACCTACAGCTAATGAAAGTGGGGAATTCTTGCATCAAGCCTCATTCAGATTTGTGAGCTGCTCACAGCTGATGAGTTGTCCAGCAGTGGCACTGAGCTCCTACCCCAGGCAGGAGCAGGGATGTGTGTAAGGAAAGGAGTCTGCAGGGAGGGAGGAAAGATCATGGCCCCATCTCTATGGGTTCCCATCAAGCTGTAGCTTGATGAGCAAGTAGTAATTAACGGTTGTGTTAATGCTCAGAGGTAAGCTGATAGGACTCTCCTTGCTTCCTCTTGATTCCCAGCCATGATTTCAGTCCTTCAGAGCAGCACCGATGAGGCAGGGTTGGGTCTGGGTGATCTTTGCAGAGGCCCAGCCAGCAGCAAGGGTGACCCTGTGGGTTTTTTGCACCTCCTGGCACCATCCTCCTTCCCAGTGCACAGCAATTAATGCAAAGTGTCCCAGGGCAGGACTGGAGCTGGGAGAAGAGAGCTGCCCTGGGGCTTGTGAAGATAACAGAGCCTCTGGTGAGGCTGAGCCACCTCCTGTGGCCTTGTTAGTGCCAATATTGGCACAGGGAGATGTGAGCAGAGCGGGTGGGATGGCAGAGCTGGGACAAAGGGGAGCCCCAGCTCCTCAGGTGACACCTCTGTTCCTGCAGTGACCCCTGTGCATGGAGCTCCTCATGCCTGAGCCACAGCCCCGTGCCTGCTGCTGTCACAGCCACTCCCCAGCCTGTCCTGGAGTGCACTGGGGGAACTGGGAACATAGTGAGTGGGATGAGAAAGCACTCAGTAATTCCCTGAGTTTCCTTCTGCTCAAAGTGGCAGAAATAACACCTTTCTTATGTAAAAGGCTCCCTCAGCTCCACTGGGTATTGTAGAGAAACACCCCCCTGCTTTGCTTCTCTTTGACTTGCACCATTTCAGAGACCTGCAATTTGATGACAGATTTAATAAGATACAATTGTCACTTGTGTTGAGAGGAGACATTCAAAGAACTTGGAGTTGTATCACCTGGGATACCAACATGTAAAGGCACTGCTCTGTTCAGGCACAGTTTTAGGTGCTGGAGACCCAGATTTTAAGGCTTGTTAAGACTCAGACTTTAATACTTTTAAGGACTTTTCCAGCAGACCTTGATGGCTGAAAACTTGTTCCGATAGAGTCTCCCTTCCCCCAGCACTGGTTCTTTCTTCCACCTCTTCACCATATAGGAAATTCCTGTCTTTTTTTAAACAGGCACAATTTTTCTTCATGTCATTCCCTCCACTGTGGTAACACCAGCACCCAGGAATGGGAGAATTGCCCCAGTTCCACTGGGCCTGACTGGGACCTTGCTGGTGGCACTGGAGCTGCCCTGTGTTTTGCTGGGGCTGGGGCACTGAGAGGTGACAGCCTCTGAGAGGTGACAGCCTCTGCCCTGCTGCCGTGGGAGGATCTCACCCTCCATTTCCCAGAAGGAGCAGGATGCAAATTGAGCTGCTGCCATAAATTTACCGCAAAGACAATAAAAACAAGAATTAGACTGATAAAATGATTAAAAGGCTTTACAAAAGCCTCTAAGCAGTTTGTCATGTCCTGCAAGGTGATTGCCCAGGACACCTGCAGCACCAGCCAGCCCTTTTCCAGCCTGCCCCCTCGGCCAGGACATCAATAAAAATGAGGATTTATGAGCTCTGTCATGGGCAGCAAGCAAAGCATCGGGCAACAAATTAATCGCTGATTGCAGAGCAGTGCTGACTGGGAGCTTTCTGCTCTCTCTTGGCATCATTGCAAGGTTGTTCGTTAAAAAATTAGTTTGATAAAGAGACCCTTGACTCCCAGAGTGTTCCTCTGTTACCTGCTCACCAAACACGAGGCTCTGTGAGCCCAGAAGGGGCTTTTCACTGTTCAAGTGCTCCAGCTTTTAGTCATCAGAACGTGACAGCACTCACAGTTCTCTGTGCTTGTCTGTTCCTTCCTAGCCAGTAATTCTGGGATTACAGAATTCCAGTTTGGGCTGGGAGGAGCTGGGTGCTGCTGCTCTACTGGAAGCACTTGGGTGCCAGAGCCCTGTGTTCCTGCTAAGCTGCTTCCCTTTCCTACCACAGAGGTTTTGCTCATTGTTCTCTAATTCCAGCAGGCAGGAAAAAGCCCAGTTTTGAGTTCTGTTGCCTACCCTGTCCCCACAGCTGGTGCCACCATTGTCCCCGGGTTCCTACCCAGACCAACTTCCTTTGTTCTCTGCCGGGCAGCTCTGTGAGGTGATTGTTTCCACAGCAATTTTATTTCTCCCTGCCTGAGACCACACCATCATTTCCCAGTGACTCATATCACCTGTTGATGGCCTTTTCCTGTCCCTCACACAGAGGCAGTGCAGAGTGGGATGGAGTTGGTGCTGCTGAGGTTAAGGAATGCTCCCACCTTCCAGCAGCCTGGGAGAGCTGTCAGTGACAGCCACACACTCCTCAGGCAATGAGGGACACAGGGGCTGGGGACAGGGAGCTCTGTGGGGACAGTGCCATGTGTTGGGGACATTTTGCCCTTGTTGTGCCAGACTGGTACCAGCTGATCCCATCCAGCCTGATTTGCCCAGGGCTGGTTTATGCTGGGAGCAGATGCCGAGCAGACCCGTCACATTTCAAGGCATTGCCTCGGATGAGCTGCACAGGACGAGCTGCCAGCAGCTCTGCTTGAGCTGCAGGCTCAGTTTGCTTCATCACTCTTGGCTCTTACTTTTTTTTCCCTTTTCTGTTTCCTTTTTTAAGAGTGCTCTTACATCAGAGCCAGGCTCTGTTGCCCATCTTCGGTGCTGGAGGGTGACATCTCTGCTCCTGCTCGTGCTCACAGCAGTTGTCAGGCTCTGGACAGGGAACAGGGCATTCTCCATCTCAGATGGAACAGCAACACGAAATTTCATCACCAAGGTTTCAAGAAAAATAAACTGTGGCTGGACTTAAAACCTTGCGGTGAGGACTAATGGAGAGAGGCTTTTATGAGCATTGAGAATATTTGTAGCTAAGCAACCAACATCAGCAAGAAGAATAAATCAAAAGTTTCAGGGCTCTGCCTGCCTGCCTTCAAGGGTCAGGAACTGTGTTTTCCCTCTGTTAACAAGATTGCCTTCCTGCTGGAGGCAGGATCCCGTGTTAGCTGGAGCTTGTTCTGGGATACTGACCTGGGAACAGGAGTGAAAGGACACAGAAGAATCTTGCCAAGGGCCACAAAGCCAGCCAGGCCTCCCAGCAGCTTACAGGAAAAGGCTCTTGGAACAGTAACATCTAACACATATAGATAATATTTTCTAATTACTCTTGTACAGGTTCTCCTAGCATCAGAGAAGGACTCTTTATCAGGAAGTGTAGTCACAGGATCAGGAGTAATTGCCTCAAAGTGAAAGACAGAAACACAGCAGAAATTCCTCCCTGTGAGGGTGGGGAGGCCCTGGCACAGGGTGCCCGGAGCAGCTGTGGCTGCCCCTGGATCCCTGCCAGTGCCCAAGGCCAGGCTTGGAGCACCCTGGGATAGTGGAAGGTGTCCCTGCCCATGGCAGGGGGTGGAATGGATTAAGCTTTAATGTCCCTTCCAACCCAAACCATTCTGGGATTGTTTCTAGGCTCTCCACCAGGCAGCAGCTTCAGACCATGTTCCACTCCACAGATGGCAGAGCTGAGTGACTGGATGACTGCAGCAGGTTTTGTTTGAGACAGTGAATCTCTGTGGCTTTGTTCACTTTCTATATTTGCACAGTTCCTGTTGCTTGGGGCGCCCATCCCATTGCTACAATTGCAGCACAGATCCAAGGCCTATTAGATAATTGAGCTTTATTTTCTACAAAGATATTATGCAGTGTTCTTCACTGGGTTGCACCAGAAAACCTAGAAGCAAGACATTTTACTTTAAAATATATTTCATTTATAAAAAGAAAATTTCCCAAAAATGCTAATAGGAATGGCAACAAATCAAATCCCAGGAATAATTTCTCAATGGAACTTTTTTTAATAAAAAAACCATCTTATAACCTCAAGGTATTTTCCATCTCTGCTTCTTCCTCCTGTTTAGTCAGGAGCTGATTGGAAATGATGCTCCAGTCCCTACCCAGTCTTGGCAGCCTCATGGATCACCAGGAGCCCTGTGAGTGCCCTCTGTGCCATGGGAAGATCCCCTAAAAGTGCTTTGGAGCCAAACTCGTGGAGCCCTGAGCCCCCTCTGCACAGCTGCACCACACCATCAATCCAGGCCTTAAACAGAATTATTCCCTCATCAAGCACCCCAGAGACCTCTTTGCTCACAGAGACTCTAAAGCTGGGGGTAATTATAAACCTGTGTATTAAGGCCAGATCTCCCAGTATTTCTATGGAAGTGTATTCCTAAAGCAGGTTTATGGTTTTAATGAGAGGAAGGAGGTGTAACACAGGAGATCTCCTGTGCTGTTGGAGTTCCAAGCCCTGTCCTGGTACCACTCACAGCCCATGCCACAATGCTCTCCTCAGCAGCACTGTCCACATATTTTACTTATTGTGGCGTTTCCTCCACTTTTCTGCCTAGAAATCTTCCTGCAGCATTGAGCATTTCAGTGGAGTTTAAAAATGGATGTCATGTTTCTGTATTGGCATTGATCTCTGTTCAGGTCTCTGTTACAGACGATGACAAGCACGAATCTTTCGGGAGGCGCGCGGCGTTTTCCCTTTCCTCTCCCGACACAGCTGTGGCCTGGCTGGTGCTGACTGGAGTTACTCAGCTGTGAAAAGCACTCAGGGATCTGAAAGCAGGGGGTGTTTCTGTCCATTACCACCAGCTCTCACAGCAGCCCAGCTGGGTGGGGAGTCCATTTAGTGCCAGTCCCGCAGCTGGGCTCCGAGAGGCGCCTCAGGCCAGCAGGTACACATGGAATGGCTCTTGGGGATAACAGGAGGCCAGCAGGACCCTAAAGGGTTATTAATGATAGCATTCGCTCAGGATGGGCTTTATTTTTCTTATTAGGGAAACTATCACTTTTGGAAGTGTTGCAGACACATTTTGGAAGCGGCGCCAACTATTCTAAAAGTTAAAAAACACATTGGCAGGTGTGAGGGAGATGTTCTGGAAGGAGAAGATACAGCCTGGCTTAAGAGAAACCCGATGCATTCAGAGACATCCAAGCTTTTCTGTTTGATCATTTTTCTCTTCCCACCCACCTTGGATCAGCTCCCACCCCTCCACATGTAGGATCTGAACCATTCCAGGCAGATCCTGCGTCGTTCCCAGTTCCCAGTCCATGCAGACCAAGGCACAGCATTTAATGAAATAGGCCTGAAATTAAATGTTCTTTAACAAATGCCTGAGCAGGGTATGTCACAACAAAAGGTACTTTGATATTATTATTATTATTAATATTATTATTGTTGTTATTGTTATTATTATTACTAACGTTAAGTAATGACATCCTTGTATCCTTATCAAGTGTAATTCAGGGGGATTAATCATTTCAGCTGAAAGGAACAGTTTGCTCCATCATCTACTGAACTCATCTGCTCAGTGTCCTGCTCCTGTTTATTTAGATTTATTATTATTTACTGGTTTTTTAGGTCTTGATCAAATTGTTGATCACAGTGCTCTGAGGTTTGGGTTTGTGCTTCACTGGGCAAACAGCAATCAGCTAAATACAGGAAAACAAGCTAAATATAGAGAAAACTGAATGAGAACATCACATTTTTGATGTCTGTGATATCAAGCTTGACAGACCCACTAAGCACCTTGCTAAGAAAAGCAAAGCAAGCCTCAAAAACCTCAGAACTTGCCGAGATTTTCTCATTGAGAAAAAATTTTGTGTCTTCAACTTGAACTACAAAAAAGAGCAACTGTGAAGCAGTCAGACATCCCACATTTCTGGCTGAGTTGAACTCACAAGCAGTTCCTGCAGTGCCTTTCCCATCTCCTCCGAGCTGTTGGTGTTAATGAGCCCCAGCCCCGGCTGAAGGCTGAGGGAGCAGCTGGGGCAGATGTTGGCCACCTGGGCTCCAAGAACGAGGCTTCCCAAAGCTGGGACAGGCTCCCAGAGCAATGGTTTAGACATAGAACCGCTGTCAAAACTAGGTCAGCTGGATATCAAAAATCTGTGGTTGCTGATCTCCAGCTCCAGGGCAGTTGTGCCTGGGCAGGCGGCAGCAGCTGCAGCAACACCACGGCAGGATGGGGCTCCCAGTGCTGTCAGTGCTGAGCTGATGGGGATGGCAGCAGCAAGAGGCCTTCTGGAAACCAGAAACCAGTGCAGAGGGTAAAAGCAGCCATTGTTTGGTGTGCAGGGGTTGTGCAGACACGTTGCACATCTCTGGCAAAGGACATCTCCAGCAGATGCAGGGAGCTGGGGCATGTTTAATGCTCACTTGGCAGCAGGGGCTGGGAGCAGGGGCTGACAGAGCTGACCAGCCTCAAATCTGTGTGTGAGGAGCACTGGGAAAGGGCAGAGGGACAGACAGTGCTGAAACAAGGCAGAGGAAAAGGTAAAGCATTCCAGAGAGGCCTGGGCCCTGCTTCTTGTCTCTCTCCTCACTGGACATGAAGCAGCAGCAGAGTGTGAGTCCCAGCACCTCGGCATCCCCCAGTCCTGCCTATGTCCTGCTCCCTCAGGCCTACCTGAGCAGTGACCCCTCCTGTGAACAGCTCTTCCCCAGGAGAACCCTGTCCTGCCCCACCCTGTGTCCAGCAGCCAAGGGACAGGAATGTCCCTGCTGTCCTGGTGCATCCAGTGCCTCACACAGAGCTCCTGGCTGCTGCCCAGCTCTTCCCATTGAAACAGGGGTGCTGCCAGGAGGGACACAGCCTCCCACGGGGACAGCAGCAGGGCAGGTGTGTCTGGGGAGGTTCTGAGGCAGCAGAGGAGTCACTTCAGCTTGGAAGGAGGAGGATGGAGGGTTCGGGCTTGTTCGTTTGCATGTGGCCAGCCAAACGTTCCTTTCTCCTCACCAAACGTTCCTTTCTTCTCACCAGCCTTCAGCTCCTCTTTGATCTGAGCTGCACTTTTTCCTGGAAGGCTTCCAGCATTCTCAGGGTAGCTATGAAGCTCCCTTTTTTCCTCCCTATTCAGGCCACATCCCTCAAATTTAAGAAAGACGCTGCAATGGTGACGTGGGACTGTGGTGTGTAAAGTCATTTCTGGGGAAACATGTTTGACTTCTTCAGATGTTGCTGATCTCTCCTCCCAGAACGAACAGAACAGGCAACAGCAGCACAGGCTCCCACAGTCACCTCAGAGTTCGTCTCAATGCAATGTGCAAAATCAGCCCCATAAAAGGTTCAGGCTGTGGTTTGGTACAGATGTCCAATAAATTGAGAACTTTTGGCGACCCTCGTTTCTAGACTGACGTGTCAGACAGATGCACATGCCAGGAGCACACTGGGAAGCAAAGACTGTGTTGGGAAGGATGCCAGGAGCCAAAAGATGCATTTGCAGAGCTTGGGAGCAGCAGCTTGGCCATCTCTGGCCCAGGCAGAAGGATGATGGAGAGAACCCCTGGGGAACTGGCTGGGTGATGATGTTGCTTTTAAAAAGGACAACAAAAAAGGCATTGCACCCTGCTCCTGCTAAGGAGGCTTGGAGACAGGAGAGAAAAGGCTTCTTTCTCTAGAGGTGAACAGTCACTTCTTCCTGCAGCAGCAGAAGCCTGACACTAGATAAGTAGCTGTGAGAAGATTCATAAAAAAACTAATTTATAATTTGCCAGAATATAATCCTATTTGATCAGTGTTATTCAGTTCCTCTTTCTTTTAAAATTCAGTGCACTTAACTGTTCTACGAGGGTTTATGAATGTTTAAAAATTGCTTTGTGGTCCCTAAAGTAATTTGACAAGTCTGACAGCTATTGATTAAAAACCTGAAATTATTCAGACTGTAGGATGACTTGAGGGATTAGATAGAAAGTTTTTTCAAATGTGAAAGGAAATAAGATGTTGGAAAGTAAATATGTTCTTGAATATTTTTGAAAAATCCATTACAACTGTGAAATTAAATTGAAATGAGATACTTCGTGTGGAGATGAAGGAACGAAATGCTGGCTTTACTATTTAGGCATGGGGTAGAACTCCCCAGCCCAGGCTCAACAAATGCTTCCCTGGAAGTTGCTGGTCCCTGGCACAGATCCCACCTCAGGGCACTGAGGGAGCCCTTGGGAAGCTCCTGCACCTGCCCAGCCCTGGCAGGGCCCAGGCAGCTCCTTCCATCCCTCTGCTCCTGGTGGGGGTGACAGGAACAGGGCTCTCTGTCCAGTATGAACATGATGATCCACAACAACATACCCAGGTCTGAAGCAGGAACTCCCCCAGCCTGCTGCCAGCTGGTTGGGAATAAGGAGGAAGCCAGTTCTGAGTGTGTTGTGGGAGAATCCTCCTTCCCTGCTGGGGGAATGGGCTGCTGGGCACAGAACCCCTGTGGCCTCTGCTCCAAACACAGGAACTGGGGCTGTTCCATACCCGAGGGAAAGGTCTGGCTGCTCTGGGGGCAGCTCAGTGGAAGGGATCAGATCCCTGAGTCCCTGGGCTGGTGCAGAGCGTGTGGGCAGCTCTGCAGACTGGTTCTGCCAAGGGGCTGCTCCACAAACCTGATTCTGCTTTTGATGGTGTTATCACTGCTGGTGTTTAATCAGGTAATGGGTGGCTGTTGGCATTGGTTAAATTCTGATTCTATCCACGGCGTGTTTGTTATGGAGATAACCAAGTGTTTTTTATGATGATACAGTTCCCTGGACTGAGCAGCAGAGTTGTGGATGTGGAGGTGCTCAGTAAGCAGATGACAGAGGGCTGTTACCTCAGGGCACCACACAGCCCTTTTCATCTCCAGTAATTCCCAGTTTCACTGGGATCAAAAGCCTTGGTGAGGGGAGTCTGCAAGGTACAAGTGGAGCTGGAACCAGGTGTCTCCAGGCTGGGCAGGGTATTTTAAACCCTTGTGCTATATATGGCCCTCGGTTATATTTCAGTGACAATATTAAACTTTAAAAGGATGAGTGGAAGGAAAGGAGACCTTCAAATTTAGTTACTGCCAGGAAATAATACTCGGCACCACATAGTTGTCATTCTGCAGCAGACAGAGATTATCCATAAACCCTGCACCTCCAAAGTGAAGGAGAGTAATAAAGCCGACCCCAGGCGCACTTTGAACTTGGCTACCTCTGATTAATTAAGTTTTCCTTCCTTGAGCCTGATTTAGTACTTATGCTCAGAATGAAGGATTTAAGTTAAGAAACTGTTGAGGAATTGAAGGACAGCTCTCATCCCCTCTTTCCCATCTCATCCCCTTCCCTATCACATGCACACACATGTGGGTAGCAAAGGGCTTGATGTGGCTGCTGAAAATCAGGCTCTGAGGGCATTCCTGTCCCAGAATTCTTGTCATTCCTCCTGCAGTTGCACCACTTTTGCTGTGGATTTTTATTCCTGCCAAGCTTGAAATGTCAGCGGGGCACGGCAAACATCAGCTAATTCTGGCTGCAGGTCTCAGGGCAGTGGAAGGTGTAATAGTGATCCTGCATTTATATGGAAAGTAGGAAGGTGTCTGTGCAGCTCTGGAGTATCCTCCTTTCATTCATTTAATGACAGAGCTTCCTGGGACATTTACAATCCGTCTGTGGCAGGGCTGAGGCTCAGCACAGCCACATGCTCCACATTCAGAGAGCTCCTGTGCTTCCCACAAAGGCCTGTCTCAGTATGGTTCCTGGTGAGAAGTGCAAATATGAGGCAGAATGGCCCAATTTTGTGTTTGCTGCTTTGGTACTTGGTGACCACATCGAATTGTTTAGGTTTAGAAGGAGTCTGTAGGGAATACTTGGGAATATGTTTGCTCCTACCAACTAAATGGATTTTCCCATGTCCTGGGAAGTAAGTCAGCCCCTTCTTTCCTATGGAATTGCTGTGCCTGGTGCTATATCCCAATTTACACTCTGTGATTGTACCTGGGTAGTCAGATCTAAAAAACTTACCCAAAATCATCCTGCTTATCCCTTATTAGACTTCCTTAACCCACTTTTTTTGGAGGAGAAACAATTGTTTAGAGTAATGAGAGAGTCTATTTTGATTGAAGGATGTACAATAATCTGCCCTGAATCTGCTCTGCTGCATTGTACCAAACTCACTTATTTTCTCTATATTTGTTCATAGTCAAAGCATAAATAATTCAGCATTTTGTCTCTCCCTGTGAATGTGAGAAGCATGCTTGCTGCTTCCAGATCAGATGGAGCAGTGATGTTTATTACTCTGATGTTGGGGAATGATTGTTGCATATTTAATATCACCATAAATAAAGCTCCTGTAGCTGCGTTCCCGCTCTTGGGATGGGCGTGAGGCTCTCTCTGAACCCTCTGATCTGCAGCCCTCAGAGCTGTGCTGGGATGGCAGCAGAGCCTCTGCCTGCCCACTGTGACACAGGCCATGAGTGACAACTGCGTTTCCAGCGTGCCCAGCCTGGCTGGCATCCACCAGCCCACAGCCCTGCCAGCCCCACCTGCTCCAAAGTCATTTATCTCACCCAGAAATACTCAGAGACTTGCACTGTGTGACAAAGCAAATAGCACAAGTAAAACAAACCTCATTAAAGTAAAGTGGCTGGATGATAAGGGGAATGGTTAACATACCTTTAACAGCAGTATTTCTTTTCTTCATTTTATCTCACTAATGCCTTTAAAAACTGCCTGAAAGTATTTTATAGTAATTACTAAAGGAGCTGGAGTTTTTAGCAGTCTTGTAATGGGGAGTTGAACAT
This sequence comes from Illadopsis cleaveri, assembly GCA_013399915.1. Taxonomy (NCBI): domain Eukaryota; kingdom Metazoa; phylum Chordata; class Aves; order Passeriformes; family Timaliidae; genus Illadopsis; species Illadopsis cleaveri. The sequence continues at coordinate 242,620 of VXBB01015517.1, forward strand.
CTCTGATTTTAGTGGCTTGTTTTCAAAGTGTGGGGAAGACACCAGGCAGTGAGTGAGGATCTGGGCCATGTCTATTATTCCTATTTATAATTAAAATTCCATTCGAAGTGTGGCACAGGTATTGCAGCATCCTGCAGTCCTGGCCTGGGTGTTGTGCCATCCATAACAGCCTTGCAGGACTATATTCCAGCACCTTGCTGAACTCCAGCTGGTCACCCAGCACAGTTTTCCATTTTCTCCTCTAAAATTCCCTCCATGGAGAGAAATTCTTGTACATTTACCAAAGACACTTGCCAGAATAAAGGGAGCGAGGCACTGCTTGGCAATGGTGAAAAGCAAGGGAGAGAGCGAGCTTTGTCCACGAGCCATTGGCAAGCCAAGGCTGTCCCGCTGGGTCACATTCCTGTTCTCTCAGCCTTGGCCTGGATCACCTCTTTTTAATGGAGTCCAGTGTTCCCAGTGTTTCCAAACTTGTTTTCGTGTTTGCAGCAAGCTGGGAGCATCTCTGAGAAACAGTTTGTGTGGCTGTGATTGAGGGAAGGAATGTCACTGTGCTGGAAGCAGAGACCCTGCACGGCACTCCAGCCCTCTGAGAGACAAGGGATGGACTTGGCTCCTCCTTGGAATGCTGAGGGCTCCGAGAGGACCCCTGCCAGTGTCACAAGGTGGATTGGGAGGTAACTGTCCCCACTGTCCCCACACACCATGCTTGGATCTGCACCACGGAGCCATCCCAGCACCTGGAGCACTCCCACTGATGTGCTTAGGGAGCAAATCCTCCCCCCCCCGGGGCGCAGACAGTGCAACAGCACCAAATCTTCAATGTAAAACTTGTCCCTTGGCACCTGCTCACTGCCCCAACACAGCATCATCAGGGTGACAGAACTGTGCAGAGGGGGAAACGCTCCCATCCAGCCCCAGAAACTCCCCCATGGCCATCCATGCTGGCCACTGCTAAACAGATGTGGATCAGAACTGCTCCAAAGCCTGCCTTTAACTGGCACACAGCCATTTTGCTTGTTCAGTATTCCAAAAGCAGAGTTAATAACTATTTTTGTCTCTATTCTCATTTCTCACGTACATATAAAGGCTCAGTTGATGTTTAGCTTGACAAGCCAGGCTGCAGTTTGGATGCCAAAAATCTCCAAACTGTCATGGAGGGAGACAAGGATAAAGGAAAAAAACAACTTAGATAAAAGGGCTGTGGACTCAGAAATGCTGCATGTGGCACACTTCCCAATCCTCAGAGAAACTTATTAATTCACATCGTGGAAGTGTTTATGGTGCACAACTCAAGTGGCTTCCTGGCTCCATTTGGGATCTCACTGCATTTAGGAAGAAGTTGCTTTCACACTTCTGTAGGCAAAGGAATTAAAAAGTTGTTTTGTTTCTTAAAGTATATAAAGTAATAAAGTGCTTAAGGGATGGAATAAGGAAAGCTACATGTCAAAGGCAGGCCAAGACTGTTCTCAGGAACTGCACATCAGCCTAATGCAGGGAGGTTTTTATTGGCTTCTCCCAAACCACAATGTTCAGACTTGGATATAACATTCAGTCCTCTGCTGCATCCTTGCAGCTCCCAGAACTGAAACTGATTTTTGCCCAGGCACTGGGCTAGCACATTCCTCCAGCTCTAAGCACTTTAAGAAAAACAAAGCTTAAAAAAAAAAAAAAAAAAATCCACAAGCAAAAAATCTTAAGTTATTATCCCATCATTTGTAACATGGATGTGAGTGTTGTAGGCACTTAACAGACAAGGCACTTGGCAGCTTTTCACAAATTCTCCATATTCTGTGTGGCAGCTGCTGGTGCATCTGGATGTTGCAAGAGCTGTAGGTTGGAGAGCACAGAGCATTTAACCCATCCCTCATCCCAGGGAAGATTCCTGCTTTATCCTCACATCAGCCAGCCAGATCCTCATCACTTGTGCTTTCCTCAAGCGTCCAAAGAAGTGAAGAAATCATGGAAGGTTTTTCTCACTTGGCAATCGTTTGAGTCTCTCAGAAGTCTGCAGTGTGCCAGGCCTGTCCCTGTCCCACCTGTGAGCCCGGCAGTGTGAACTGTCGCCCCGGTGCCCTGTAAATGAGCCAGGAGCGGAGGTTGTGCCGTGACTCAGGGTCCGGCGCTGTCATTGTCGCTGCCAGGCTGCTGATGTCGTGGGGAGAGGCAGCGCTGGCAGGGCAGCACGCACAGCCCCGCGGTGAGTCACATCGCACGGGGCCGGCTGCAGGAGCCCATCCCCGCCGTGCCTGGGGCTCTGTGGGGCTGGCAGCCTTGTCCCGGGCTGGGGGATGGAGTCAGAGCCGCAAACACAGCGGGGCAGAGCGGGGACAGCGGGGCTGCTAACAGGAAATGCAGCTTTGTGCCTGCTTTGAGAGAAATGGGCAGGGAGAGACAGAACTGCTGTGTGTGGGGAGCGCTCCAGGAGTGGCACTGGGTGAGGGCCCCCAGGGCCATTGGCCCCCGGCAGCCTCACTGGGCTCTGACTGGGGCACAGGGTGGGCACCCCACAGCTCTGCATGGGCAGCAGCCTGGGCAGGGGACACCAGTCTGGGGCAGTAACTGAGCTCCTGGCAGAGCTCCTGGCTGGGAGGTGGCACAGCTCTTGCTGAAATGGGTTCCCCTTTCACCTCAATCGTTTCAATGGAATCCCTGGCGTTCAGCTGTGTGTCCTCCCAGATGATGCTGCTCTGCCTCCCCCCTGTGACTGGGACATCAGGAGATGGCTGGGGCTGCTGTCCTGGAGAGGACAGTACCATCCAGGGCCACACAGAATATCCTTTTCAAATAGCTCCAGTTGTTTCATGAAACCACTTTAGGCTTTAATGCTGCTGGTGCAGGATGGTGACATCAGAGGCTGTTTGTGATGGAGCAGGAAGCAGCTGGGACTGCTCAGACCAGGATGGACTTTGCCTTTTCTCTGTTTAGAGCAGGTTGCTCATTTGGAAACTCATTTGGTACTTTCAGTTTTGGTGCCCTGGAATGGTAGATAAAGGCAGCCAGGCCCTGTCCTGGAGCCAGGCAGGGACAGGAGGAGCAGCATGTCACTGGAGGGAGGTAAGCCATGCTCATCCCCAGCTCTGGGATGCGACATTCCTGGGCTGTGCCCACCCAGGCCAGCACCCCCTGCTCCCCTCTCTGGCTTCCTTGCTGCCCACAGCACCTGGGGGTTCTGTGCAGGCTCCACCGTGGAGCTGTACATCAGTTCCAGGCACGGTGTAAATCCAGGGCAGCCTCATCAGCTCAGGAGCAGATTGCAGTTTTGTTTATGAGAACATACGCTGGCCCTGCGTATTCCCAGGGATTTGACCTAAGCTTAGCATCTGTCAGGATAAGAAAAAGTGGTTTAGTGCAGTGGCATAGCAGCAGTTCAGCGGATGGGCAGCAGGGCAAAGGGGATTGTTGGCTCTTCCCACTTGGATGATGGCTTTATATTCCATCAGAGGAAGAAAAAATATTTGTGGAAGTTGGTGTTTTGAGAAATTAAATGCAAGAACAAAATCTAAACCAGATCCAAACATTTTGCGTTTTCTCAAAAGAAAGTAAAATAAGAATTTCTGGGTTCTGCCCTGCAGATTTAACCCTGCAGAGTTGGGAACTGCAAAGCAATGCCAGTGGTGGTGAGTGGAAAAGGCAGAGCCAGGACTGTGAGTAAGGAGTGAACCCCAGCAGAAAAGAAGGTGTCTGTGCAACTCTGTTTATTTTAACTCAATCTACTTTACATCAACTCAGGCTCTTAGTGTGTCTGAGCAGTTTTAACTCTTCCTGTGATCAGTACAGGCTAATGGCCTAAAATGTAGGTTTAGACATTAAGAATGGAGTAAAGTTGCAGGTGAGACAGGCACAGGTTACCTCAGGGAGTTAACTGAGGCCGGGCTGGGTTGTGGGGAGCTCTGTGGTGACCCTGAACATCTGTCACAAAGGAAAATCCATCCAGGTTCCGTCTACAAAAATTCTGTACAACTGTGAGTGTAAAATACAGTCATTTTTGCAATGATGATGAGCTGGGTTTAATTTGGTTAATAACTGAGGCAAGTTAATCCTGTTCAGGCAAGGATCAAACCAGTTTCAGTGCATCTGTGTCAGTGCTTTGCATCTGTCTAACTAGATTGATTTAAAATAGCTTGGTTAGAAAAGGAAGTTGCTTCTACTGTACAGCTCCTGAACTGGGGCTCACACCTGCCCCTGCTCCTGCCTCCATTCCCTTCCACAGGGTGAAGCTTTAGGTCAAGCTCTCCTCTGCCTCCCTTGTTTAGAAGATGAGGGTGGAGGTGTTCATGGGGAGAAGGAATCTCCACGTCCCCTGGTAAAAAGTGTTTCTGGTCAGGCTGATTTCCTGGGTCTGGACTGTCTGGCATTTCCAGGAATGGCTTTGCAGCTCCTCCTTTTGCTGGCAGCCAGGCTCTGGGTCCTTTCCCAGGCTTTGTGCCGAGCTGTGGGCTGGGTGCTCCGGGCAGGAGCAGCAGGAGCCCCTGGCAGCTCAGCAGGGCACGGCTCAGGTGGAGCCAAGGGGGCTGCAGCTCCCCGGGTGAACTGTCAGCAGCAAAGCTGACATGTTGCTCATTGTCTTCTTTTAATTAATGCATTATTCAGGCAGGCTGAGAGACTCTGTTCTTCTGAGGGCGGATTTAGATCTGCAAAGCTTGTTGCCACCGTGGCTGGCTTGGTCCTGCAGGTAGCAGAAGGCCCAGTGTGCACAGACATGGGCATTCCCAGACACATCCTGAGTGCAACACACTCCCCATGGCTGCAGAAAGTGCCCAGCCTCCCTTCCCTGGAGAGAACAATCCTGACTGCAGGCTGAAATCCAAGCACCAGTCTCCTTTCAGTGGAACAGGCAGTGTTTCCATCTTGGGGAAGCCACATCCACCCTGTGTAACCCCAGCTGGCTCTGAGCAGACCCCGGCAGCTCTCTCAGACTCCCTGATGCCCCAGCCCACGTCTGCAGGGGAAACTGAGGCACACAAAGGCAGAGCAGCAACACCAAGCCTGTGTAAGAAAACCTGGTTTTTTCAGTCTGTACCTACTCCAGGTATCAGTGTGATATTCTGTCAGCTCTTGCTATACAGAGATTTATATGAAATCGTTTCTATTCCATTGAAGCAATTTTCAGAGATTAATTTTTGAGGGTATTAGCATTGATTCCTGAGCACACGTGCTTCCTCCTCCCACCAGTGGTCCATATCCAGGGAAAGCTGCATTGTCTGAGCTGGAGGAAAGCTCACTTGCCCTAATTTGTTGAAAAAATTAATTTTAGATTTAAAATGGGGTTTTCATTTATGAACCCCGCTCAATCTGTTCTTCACTCCTGAGTCTTCACCCTGACCTTTCCCTTATCTGAAATCCTCTGGGCTATACACTGTGTTCATTAGTGAAACTTCCAGGAGGGAGCAGCAGGTGTGGGCTGTGGATAAGGACTGCACGCACGCCTGGCTCTCTGCTTATCCAGGTATCCCTGGCAGCTCCTGGCTGTAATTTAATTTAGGGCAGTGCCAGGATTTGGACTTTTTTTAAGAGTTTTTTCACAGTTTGTAAGTTTTAATAACAATTTTTACATCAGCTCTGCAAGTAGCAGCCTTTGGCATTGCATGGAGAATGCAGTAATGATACTTGCACTTAAAAAAATGAACTGGAGAAGTGATGCAGTGCACCCCAGTTCTGCCAAGTTTAATCCCTGCTCGTGGAGTCTGGAATGGTGAGAGTCAGGATGGTCCAACGAGGTCCCTGGGGCTGACCTGGCTTTGGTGCAGAGCTGTGCCTCACACTGCTATGAGGGAAACAAAGGGGTCATTCCCAGAAAAAGCCATGGAAAAGAACCTCTCATTCCATCTGGAAAGAAGATTCCCATGAGAAGGATTGTGCTTTTTACCCATCCCTAGAAGACACTAAAATCTATCTGGCTAAAAGGCAGATAGCAATTGGAAGAAATTAGCTTTATGTCCTGGTGCCAGCTATGGATAAAAAACCACAAACAAACTTTAAAATGCTTCAAGCTTTTCTTCTTTTTTCTTAAGGGAAGTTCAGCAGCAGCAAAAGAATATTTTCCCAACTTTATTCTGATTATAAATTTTGCATTCTTTGGATATGGCTTTTTAAGCACATCATTTTGTTGAACATCATTCAGCCTCCAAAGTCAGCTCTTCCCTATTAAACTGAAGCCATTATACAGGCCAGTAGTATTAGACAGAAGGACAAATCACAGGAAAATGTAGCTTAGATGCTAAAACATCTATTTGTGTTTGTCAGGCTCAAAGTCATTTGCCACTGGTACCCCTCTGTAGTTCATAGATTTGAAATTCAAACCTTGACTCCTGCAAATGCCTTGGCTCAAATTGTGGTTGAATGTTAAGTGGTGTCTCTGAAGCGAGACTAATCGCTCAGAATGATATTGGATGTTTGCAGGAATGGGACCTCACAAAAAGGTTTCGAAAAATCTGCTGCTAATAACAGTGTTCTGTTTTAAATAAAACCTGCAGAAAAGATGAGTGGCATCTCAGTAAAGACAAGTTTCCTGTGGATTGGGATTACATTCCTAGAGGAAAGTCTAATGCTTATCCAGGAGAGCAGAAAAGTGAAGCTAATTATAAGCAGAAGGAGAAATTGGCCAGTCAGATGTCTGGGTGCTGTGAAAGGGGGCTGGAGGCAGAGTGAAATATTATTGCAGTGTAAAAACTATTGAAACAGTGCCCCATTTTTCAGGGGTGCTCGAGTCAACTCTGCCCCATCACTGCAGCTCAGCTTTGGGGGTCAATGCAGCAGGTCTGTAACAGTCAGTCAGCTGTGCAAACCCATATATTGTAACGTTAATTGTGCTGGAATATGGAATATAACTTTATAAAACAAGTGCATTTATGACATCAACCACAATTTGATTTTAACTGTAAATCTGGAGTAGATCTGGATAATCACAATCCTTTCCACTGCTAACTCCTTGAGGTTATTAGGAAATTGTTTGTTTCCCAGTGATAGACAGCGTGGTCATAAAGCACAAAGCATTGGCTTCACAGTCAATAAAAAGTGAGAGATATCTGGGTTTAATAGCTCTGAAAGGTAAACATGGCTGGAGTGTGGAAAGGCTGCTGCCCAGAGGGTTGGAGGCAAAGCTGGGACCAGAGGAGAAAACATGACCCAAGAAAAGGGGACTATATACAAATAATAACTGGGAATGGAAAACTTCCTGTAATAACCCGTGGAAAAATACTCTTTGCCTGCCCTGACTGGGCACAGTGGCTTTCCTTTCACAAATGCCATTTGCTGAGCAGTGAGCAGTGAGCAGGGTGGGTGGTGCTGTCAGGAACAGGAGGTGTAAATGTAGAGAAGGGGTGGGGTGGAGGGGTGCCTGGGGACAATGCCAGCACTGCAGGGGCAGTCACAGCTCTGCCTGTGCCATACACCTCTGTATCACCTGCTGCACACAGGGAACAGGTGTCTGCAGGGAAACACCTTGTGCACACGAGGTGAGGAGAGGAGTGAGTTATGAGTTCGCTGGAAGGAAGCTGGATAAACCCTGGCTTGGACAAAATGAGCTGAGACTTCGATGTACAAGTTCTTCTTGGTGGCAGTAAATGCTCCCTGCAGCAGAATTTGAACACTGAGTCAGTGGAATGTGGCTCCTTCACTGCCTGGCACTCCCTGGGGACGGGGACAGAGCAGTCCCCAAGGCCCTGGTCTGCAGAGCTTTAGTTTCTTTCTGTACTTCCCGAGCCACAGGGGCGTCCAGTCCAGAGACCAGGGAGAGGGCAAGGAATGGCCTGTGCATTCCAGATCTGTATCCCAACAAGTTTGTGTGTTTTAGGTGCCAGCCCAGCCCCAGAGTGATCAATGGGACAGGGGCACAGTGACACTCCCCATGTCACTTTGGGAAAACACAGTTGTCATTTGCTGAGGTGAGTGTGGAGGATCAATGTGCAGCACGACAGTCCCACAGGCTCCAAGGTCAAACGTGACCTCATCCCCTGATGCCTGGCTCACTTCCCAGTCCTGCTCAGACCAACCATCTGGAATTTCAGGTTTGGGACAGGGGGAATTCAGCTGGGCAATTCCCAGCAGACAGAGCCCTTTCTCTGGGTCCTGCTGGTCTTTGCTGCCATGTGGAAGCTGTAGCAGAGCTGTGCTGGGTCCTTGTGTCAGCTGGAGCTGCCACAGTTCCCAACAGAGCCAGTGCTGGCTTAGTGGGTTCAGCACTTCATTCCAGAATGTCCTAATAAAGTGTCTGAATGTGCAACAGAGACTGTTCCAGTGCTGGGCTGCAGAGAGAACCTGAATTCTCCCTCTCCCACTGCCTTGGGTCTGCTCTGCTCTCCACCCACTGCAGGTGCGAAGGCTCGTTCCAAAGTTCAGGTTCTGCCTTTTCGTGCCTTGCCAGGAAGATAAAAGGGTTGGTAAAACTGTAACTTGACCTTAGCATTTCACAGCAGCCACGGAGATAAGCTGCTGAAGGAAATACAGAGAGCAAAACACGGATGGCTCTGGGGAAGGGGACCCCACAAGGCAAGAGCTCCATGTGAGGAGCCAGGAGTGGGGCTCTGGGGAGCCTGACTGGCAGGAATGGCTCTGGATTGCTGACCAGCATCGCAGGCTGGCAGGCACCATATTCTTGCTCCGCCACACAAAGGACCCCTGTGCTGCTGCTGCTGCAGATTTGAGAAGAAGATTGACTGAAGCTGCCTGTTATTATTTTTGGCTACTCCAGCAATGTATCAAAAACCTGACGCTGGGTTGATGCTGGTGCCCTACTTTATAGAAGCCCTGAAAAGCAGATCAAGGACAGCGAGCTTGTCTCTCTGCATGGCATCTGCCAGAAAAGGGTGAGAAAACTTCAAACCACTGGTGGGGGGAATGGGGGAGGTGAAAATGAGGCAAAATGTGCTAAATCCAGAGCGCTGTCTGCAGACGTCAAGGGAAAGGGGGTCTGCATGTCCTCTGCTAAGGAGGGAAGGTGGGACAGGTAGAGGAGTTCTGCTGCCGGCGTGGCTGGTGAGCAGGTGCCATTGTCCCCAGGGCACGTTGGGGACCAGTTCGCTCTGGAAGGAAGAAGGGACCCTGCTGGCCTTAGGTGACCGCGCTCCTTGTTAGCCAAGCCCAGCAATAATGCTGCTTGACATTTTCTGGATCCTTTGGCAGTGAGAGGGTCATGGCCACCTCTCCAGCTGAGGAGGACAGGCACGTAGGGAAGGCTGTGCAGAGAGTTAGTGTTGGAACCGGGCAGAGAACCTGCGAATTTTGACTTGTTTCTCGGTGCCGTGCACGGTGGCGCTGGCTGGAGGGATGGTCTGTCTGGGAATCCGGCTTGTGCGTCCCTGGAGGAGGCGAGACTCGTGCCTGCGGTCTCGGGCAGGACCTGCTTGTCTCCCACGCTGAGACCTGCTGCCTTCTCCTGTGCTCTGGGGGAACCCCGAGTATTCCAGTCTCTTGGGGATGTTTACCGCTCTTGCCGTTTGCCCCTCCAAAGCTGACCAGCGTTTGCAGCCCAGGCTTTCTCTGCTGATCCGGAGCTGCCTCGCATGAGCTGCAGGATTTATGCTTTGCTGCAGACATGGACAGTAGCCTTTGAAAAGTGGAAGAGGAAGCAGCCATCAGTAAGAGGCAGGGGACAGTGCCATGTGGTGGTTTTTCATTTACTAGATAGTCCTACTTTGTTCTTGATGAGTAATGGAGGCATTTGAATACGCCAGGATGACAGCAGCAGTCTGGCTCTGGGAACGTGTCGGCGTGGGCTGGCTGAGGATGGTGGCAGTCGGGACAGTGGGACCATGCCGCGCAGCCTTCCCATCTCCTCTCCGCTGCCTCACATCTCCTTTGCCGCTCACCTGCTGCCCCGGGCCCCGCGTTCCGTGAGGCCGCCCGGGCCTGAGCCCCGCGCCCCCGGTCCCCGCCGGGGAGCCCGGCCGGGAGCCCCCCGGTGAACTCCGCGCCGATGCGGGCGCGCTCCGTGCGGGGTGCGGACCATGGCTCACGCAGGGGCCGCCGGCTGCTGCTGCAGGCGCTACTCCCTGCTGTGGATCGCGCTGCTGCAAAGGTCAGTGACTCGGCTCTCCGAAACGGGAAAGGAATGCGGTGCGCGGCCGAGGGCAGGGACAGGCGGGCGGGCGGCGCCGTGCCTCCCTCCCGGTGCCGCGCCGGGAGACGCGGCGGGGACAGCGGTGCCCGGAGCAGCCGCCGCACCGCTCGGGCTCCCGGAGAGCTGCGCTTTACCCCGGTTTATCTCTACAGAATGAGGGCGACGAGCGGGACAGGCGGGATGAAGCGAGGGGTGAGCGGCTCGGGGACCACGGGGCGGTGCTGGGCGGCGGCGGCGGGGGGCGAGGAGGGAACCCCCG